>JANIJG010003753.1:0-13461 GCA_024611175.1 Megaceryle torquata | reverse complement strand
ATTCCTCCTCCTCTCCAATCTCCGCTTCCCTTGGCGCATCTTCAGGCCCTTTCCTCTTGTTACTTGGGAGAACAGACTGACCCCCACCTCTCTACAGTCTCCTTTCAGGTGGTTGTAGAGAGCGATAAGGTCTCTCCTGAGCCTCCTTTTCTGCAAGCTAAACAACCCCAACCCTCCCCAGTGCCCAGGAAGCAGCGCTGGGCCAGGGCTGGGGATGCAGAGGAGGGGTCTGACAGAAGCCAGGTCTGGCAGTTGCCCGGTGCCCCCAGCCTCTTGTTAAGAGCTAACGGGCACCTCTGAGCTGTTGGGCTCTGACCCGTAACTCCTGACTCACCCCATGCTGACAGTCCCCTCTTCATTCTACCCTGAAATCAAAGGATCGCATTAATTGGTTTGAGGATCGCTGCCCCGCGCCCTGAGTGGCCTGTTTAAGATAACGAACTCAGAGTTCGTTAGTAACTGGTACAACTCAGCAGAGGATCTAGGGATGAGGCCTGGACAGGGAGGATGCTGCTGGGTGGGGAATATAGGCACCAAGGCACTGAAGATCTGACTGGTGCTCTGGTTTTCCCTGTCCTTACTCAGATCAGTGTAATTCCCCCACAACCAAGCCACTAACATGTTGAAATCACGGCAGGGCTGTGCCAGCCAAACTGCTGCTTTCCCAGCACAGACTTGCTTGCTTTGTGTGAGCCCTGCACAGTAGGGTCACAGGGGATCTGCTCTCCTCTTTATCCTCTGTGGGATGAAGTTCTTCCCAAATCTGCTACTGGCTGGTCCTGGCTGTGCCATTAACCGGCCAAGCTCCAGCTTGTTCCCAGTCCTGCGGCAGAGCCCCACGGCAGGCGTGTGCTGGGACAGCACAGTGTTTCCCTCTGTCTCCGAGAGTCCTGAGCAATCCTGCTCCAGCTTGGAAGTTTGATTCTTCAAACCCAGCGAGAGCCCAAGCAGCTCCTCCCAGCCTGAGCCCCAAACTGCTGGTTTGCAGGGCCTGGAGGGAAGGCAGGAGAGGGCAGTGGTGACTGTTAAGGGTGCTCATGCCAGTCCACACTGCTGGGACTGAGGCTCTGTGTCCAGTGCTGTGGTCTCACAAGTCTGCCCTGCGTGCTCGGCAGTGTCTGAGCAGATGGCGTGAAGCAGGAGTGCATGGGACCTCCCGTAAGTTCTTGGCATGTGGTGGCCCAGAGCTGCGGCGGGATCAGTGGGGCTGGGCTGCTGTGCTGGTGGCTGCAGGACTGTCCTGCCTCATCCCCCTGTGGCACCGAGCTGATCCTTAACCATGAGCAGACCTCTACCCAGTGACATGATACAACCCCCCAGTCACAGAGAGCTCCTGCCAGCCCTGGGTAAGTTTTCCTGCTGTAATTAGCCTCGCCTTTAATTACAAGTAGGCCTGTAGCTCTGCGTGGCCCTTCGCTTTCCTGCCCACCCCTCGGTGCTGGGTGCCTGTGCTTGGTGGGATGTGGGGCTCCCTTCCTGCTGCCACCTCCCAGCCTGGCTCCTGCACCCTGGGGACCCGCACCCCAGCACTGCCACCTCGGGACCCCTCCCGGGGGCTCCTCACAGGGGGTGACCCCACAGCAGGCAGGACCCCCAGCCCTGTGCCCTGTGGAGGCCACAACAGCAGCATGTTGCTGGGCAGCCCACTCCAGCCAGAAACTGCAGCCCCCCAGCACCAGCCTCCCAGTGTCTCCTCTGCCGTCCCGTGTTTCCAAGAACCAGCAGCTTGGCTTTACTTGCACACCCAGGGGACTCGGAGCTTGGCAGCTGGGCCATCTCCAGCACCCCCAAAAGCCCTCTGCCAGTGCTCCCCCCCTCCAGGAGTACATACATAGCAGCTGAGAGAGGCAGAGAAGGAGAGAAAAAGAGAGACAACGGCTTTGCCTCCACACTTCTGTCCAGAGCAGTCTCCTAATGAGAAGAATATGGCTGCTAGTTAGCAGAGGGGTGTGTCCTGTAGGCTAAAATGAGATAGTTACACTGCACTGATTGAAGGTTGAGGTTAGAGGGCAGCACAATTATGTTCAGGAGATTCAAGGGCTCTGTTTGATGCGGCAGTTCTAAGCTCCCAGCCAGTGTCAGTAGTTTAGCTCAGGGTTTCGTTCTTTTTTTTTCTTGGGCTTTTTTTTTTTTTTTTTTTGCGGGCTAAAGACAGGAAGGATAAAAACTATGGGAATGAGTTGTTACTATTATTATAAAGTGGTGTGAGTTTTTTTTTTTTTTAAACCACCAGTTCACCCCCCTTTTGGCTTAACTGTTTCCTGATCATTATTTTTTAAGCTGCTCAGAGGGAAGAAGAGAACATCTCCTTCCCCCTGGAGAGCAGCTCTGAATTTTCTCCCAGATGGGGAAGGTGATTTTTTTGTACCCACACTTTGGCTCAGTTCTCTCTGACTTTGGATCAGGAGAGCAATTAGCAGCTCAGATTATGCCAAGGCCAAATTCTTTGTCTCAAAATCACAGGTTAAGAGTTGCAAAAGAACCTTAATTGTCTGGTGCTGGACGAGGGTATTTTTTTCTGTGAGCATTTCCAGTGCTTAGGGCAGGTTATGAGGGGAGTCTCTTGTGTTTCAAAAGCCCTGAAGAGGTGCTGCCTTTTCCCAAAGCCTGCAGGAGTGGCCAGGGCACCTCACCAGTGCCCAGGGCACTGCACCAGTGGCCAGGGCACCACACCAGTGTCTCCAGCCTCACTCCCACCAGCCAGCTCTCTGCTCTGCAGGCAGCCATGCATCCTCTCATGCATCCCAAGACAATCCTGGTGGCTGTCACTCTTCTCCACTGCCCTGTCCTCTAACCCTTCTGTGGCATTGGCCGCCTCCCACCCCCTCGGCCGGCCGCCCACGCTGCAGCGAGGCGAGGACCGTGTGCCTGCGACAGCAGCACACGCCAGCCCCACGTGCCCGTGCAAAGAGGCTGTCACTCTCTCGGCAGCTGCTCCCAGCCCTTCTGGGCTGGCCACAGGAGGCCAACCTGCCCGCACAGCCACCCCACCCCAAGGGACGAATGGAAGGGCGCCTGCCCCTTTCTCTCCTGGCTTGCTCCCCAGGGCCCATCACCCCAGTCGCATTTGTGTCCCAAGCCCGCGCTGTGCGTTGCCTTTCGATCCGAGTGACAGCCTGCTTTATTTACTCTAACGGTTCTCAGTTTGAAATGTTAATTCCTCCCTGAAGAAAATGTCTTTTCAGGATGAGTTGCCCATCAGCATGGAGGGTCTGCTGGCATCCTGGCCTGTGTGCAGAGCTGGGTGTTAACCCGATGGGCAAGAGCCCAGTAGGTTCAGGGGCCACCATGGCCAGGGAGCACCTCAGTCCCTGCCACCACCACGGCCAGGAGCACCTCAGTCCCTGCTGCCACCACAGCCAGGAGCACCTCAGTCCCTGCTGCCACCATGGCCAGGCTGGCCGGCGGCCGCCGCCTCAGCAGGCAGGGCTGCCTGGGATGGACACATCCCCAGCGTGGTGGCTCGTCCCCGTGCAGCCCGTTTGGCACAGCGCCACGTGCCACTGCCCCTGCCCCCCCAGCGTCCTGGCTGCAATTAGGGGTTGATGGATCATCCCTGGGCTGGGGTCTCAGTGCGGTCCCCGAAGGGACGCGGCGCACGCAGCGGCGGGCAGGGGCCTGCTGGGCTGCTGCCGTCCAACAACAAACCCGAATCTTGATTGGAGAGGAGGGTGGCGGGCTGGGGGGGAGGAATCAGAGATAAATGTTAGCTCATTTCTTAAGTAATTAGTTACCTCCTCATCCCCATGTTGTAATTGTGAACAAGCTGTAATGTTTAATTAGTGTGTAAATGAAACCCCAATTTCATAATGGCTGCGGTGACAGCGCTAAGTGAGACAAGCACAGAAGGGGCCGCATTGTTTCAGCGGGAGATGAAGCTGTCGCCCAGCAAGCCGAGCGTCTCTGGGAGAAAATGGAAATGATAAACGAAGTGAGGCTAATTAGCAAAATCATACAGGCCCCACTGATGGTTCTCATCAAGGGGAGGTAATGAAGCGGGCGGGCCAAGCTGAGGGAGGATTAATTGGAGCTGATTCCAGCACACATAGACATTGTAGAGCAGCCAATGCAGGGATGCAAACTTTGCTGCTTTGCCTCTCTCACCCTCCCCCAGGACCTGGCCATGGGGAGAGCCTGTGGGGAGCAGGGGACAAGCCTGGGAGCTGGTCCTGGAGCAGGCAGGCTGCAGGTTCAGGGGGATGCTCCCTTCCTGTGGGTGTCTGGCAGGGGCATGTGAGCACTCACCCCACAGAGAGCACGGTGTGAGAGCTCTGAAACGCTGGAGAACTGCTGCAGGGCTGGTTGGATCTCTACGGATGTTCTCTGAGGTCCCTTCCAACCCAGATGATTCCATGATAACCCTTCCTTAGCTCATTTCAAGTCCCTCCTCCTCCACTGACTGTATTTTGAGCACAGATGTTTGGCAAATAAAGAAAGCACCTCTGCGTGATGGGTGCTGGGGAAGGGGTGGATCCCCCCACGCTCGCCCTCTGGGCGCTGGTCTCTGTGGAGCCGATGCCCGTGGCAGCACAGGGTGCGGCAGCCCAGCCAGAGCTCACTGCAGCGGGGCAACCTGGGGCATTGTGGAGCTGAACTTTATCCTTTCGAGCTGTGTGAGAAATGCCTTTTCTTCAGCTGCTGGTGCACAACCCCGATCACGTTGTGTTCCTGACTGACATTTGGGGGAGCGTGTGGAGCCCTGCTGCTGGTGGGCTTGGCCCCAGACGCCCCATCCCTGCCGCAGATGGGGGCCAGCTGCCTGCAGGCCAGGCTGCCCCCAAACCTGCTCTTTACCTGCTGCCAACTCAGTGGCAGAAGCGAGCAAAAGCCTTGCCAAGGCAGAGAGGACAGCAATACCTGTCTGTGTGGGCTTGCATCTGTCTGTCCGTCCAAGCAGGTTGTTCCTGACTGTGTGTGATGCTGTGGGGCTGTGTACAGATCTCTTTAATGTCTCAACTTCCTTTTTTTCAAAAAAAAATCTCAGGGTGAGCTGTCTGCTTGGCAAGTGCCAGTCCCTGGGATGTCCAGTGTCTGCCCAGAGTCACTGCGTCCCTCCCTCGTGGCGTCTCCGAGGCCCCCGCTGCCTCTCCTGCTGAGTAATGAGAGATTTCCCTGGGCCTCTGAGGGCTCTAAAGAGGAGCTGAGCAATATTATTTATTCAGTTGTTTACAGAAGCATTTGATCGGGAATAGTTCTTCACTGCCAGCCTGTTGTGTATTATTCATTGCAATAATCTCTGCAGATTGTGATAAACTGTAACTGCGTCGGGGCAGCGCGTAGCGGGGCTGTACTGCCACCGCCGCTGCACCGGCCTCTAAAATATCGGCAGCTGCAATCATAAATCTCAATTTACAAGTGGGACTATTGCACGGGGAGTTATAGTTATACTAATGATTACTTCTCTGTCTTATTTTTCATGTTGCAACAGAGTAATAAATTTTTAAGAACAGCCCGGGCGAAGGCTGCGTGTCCTCTCGCTGCGCTGCCGGCAGAGAGCGGCGGTCCTGGCCTCCCGCGGCCACCTCGCCCAGGCGCCTGGTGACACAAAGCGGGGACTTCCCGTCCCCACACTGGGACAGGAGTGATACAAAGTCCTGGTGGGGCAGTGGGCTGGAGCATCACTTCAGGATCAGCTCTGATGTTTGCTGTCCTGGAGAAGACTTCATCTCCCCACCTTGCTTTCTCTGCTGGGTGTGGGGGCTGAGCCTGTCCCTCTGATGCTGAGCTAGACTTTCTCAGTCAAACTCAGGAGATCCTGGGGCTGACGAGGCCAAGGGATGAGGATTTGATGACTGAGAATGCAGATGATGTTAGAGGGGTTCTTCCTGTAGCCCAGCGCCAGGGCTTCCCCAGAGATGAGAGGGTGGTAGCTGTCTTTTCGCAGACGGTGTGTGTGCAGTGTGCCCACGCCATGGAAACAGGGTGATGTCTTGGGTGGTGCCACCAGGAGGAAAGCTTCCCTTCCTGGGGGACAGCAAGGGTCAGCACGGAAGGTTCCGGCTAGAGGAACCCAGACCCTGCTCCCATTCTCATCTCTGAGCAGCGATTCACGAGCGGCTGGGGATGCGTCTCCTGGAGGAGTCCTCATGGGGCACCCCCCCAAAGACCAGGTCTGTTCCCCAGAAGGCAGCGGGGGGACCTGGGGTTCATCGAGCATATCCTGAGTTTTTATCACAGCTCCGAGGTCTGTGATGTGAGGCCTCTGATGGATGCCTCCATTCACAGACTTGACATTATGATGTACAGGGAGCCTAGAGACATATAGATTTTCAAAGTGGCCACTTTGAGCATAATTATAAATATCCAGCCTCTTTACATAGTGAATTGCTGCCAGGAAAAGAAGGGACCCGGGAGGGCCGAAATTCTGGCATCCAGGCTTTCTTGAGAAGGGAGCCCTGGCAGGGGTTGCCCACCCATTTTGGGGTGCCAGGAAGGGACGGTCATTAAGGGATGAAGCCTTGTCCCTCCCGTGCCCCCCTGGCAGCTCCTCCCCCCTTCCCCTCGGTGTTGGCAGTGCCTCTCACCAGGGAACATCTCCCAGGCGCTGCCTTGGACCCTCTCCTCCACTGCTTGTCAGCACCAGCACCCTGCAGCCTGATCTTAACCGCTTCTGAGTGGCTGGCTCCCGTTCCAGATCATGGCATAGAGCATCAGGGGCGTCAGGGAGCTGGGGACAGGCGCTCCAAGTCTCTGTCACTAATCCACAGCCCCAGCGACACAGCAAAAGAGAGATCTTCCCCTAGCTCACAGGCTACTCGTCTCCCTCTGCTTCCCTTTGGAGCTTCCCAGCCCATGCAGGGCTGGGGCTCAGCATGGCCACTTTTCAGGTCGGCAGAATAGGATCCCTCCAGCCGTATGGGTGCTGGATGCCAAGCCTGCAGCTGAGACCCAGGCACAGGAGCACTCCTGCATGTCCCCCTTGGACCCACTGTTCTAGAAGAAAGGCAACTGTCTGTCAGTCCCTTTATGATGCTTTTCTCTTGTGGTTTGAGTGGCATCTGAGCATCACTGCTTCCCTCTCCGTGCTGGAGCCGGGGTGAGCATGCCCTGGGAGGGCATCTGCTGGCAGTGGTGTGTCTGTCCCTGTGCATTGGCTCAGATGGGCATCGTTCATCACCTTCCCCAGCCTGGGACTGGGGCATGCTGGGATATAACAGGGAAGAATGAAGAGGATGTTTGAGGATTTGTGCTCTGTTTGCAAGCAGGGTCGGGGAGGAGAGAAGGTCAAAGAAGAAAATTGGAGCTGAATTGAAATCAATGGCAGGTAGAGATTAGAGCTGTGCCCCAATTAACTGCAGTGAGCTGAGGGGAGGCTGGGGAAGGGCTCTAACTCTCCAGGTTAGGACCCCCCAGCAGACTCCAGTTCCGATCCATGGAGCAGACAAACAGGGACAGTGACGGGGTGCTGGAATGAGGACATTGGGCCAAGGACTTGCTGGTGGTCAAGGGCTGGATAGCTGGAGGCTGTGGACAGCAGCTGCCCCAGGTGGTTTGGTGTTGGATTGAATCCCACTCCCTCCTTCCTCTGCGTGTCTTGCCAGGCTTAGTCTGCCTCCCCATCCCCATCCCAGCTTTTTGTCCTCGTTTCCTTGTCCTGTTCCCTTCCCCCATTTCTCTGGTACCATCTCGGCTCCCCCGCCACCAGCCCTGCTACCTCCCCATCACCGTTTCCTCCTGCTTCGCCTGCCCCGATGCCAGCTCTTGTTGGTGCAAGTGTTTCCATGAAGCCGTTTCCTCCCTCGCACTTCCCAGGGAAGTCACCGGGCGCCCGGAGAGCTGGTTCCCTGCTCTCGCACAGGTGCCTGGAGCGGGTGCCAGGGGGTTTGCAGCAGCTGGGAGCAGGGTGACACCCAGGGCTGGGCGTCAGCACACGTGCAGCTGCTCAGGGCTGCGGGCAGGGCTGGCTTTACCTGTAGTTGGCAGGATCCTGATGGAATTCCAAAACACTCTCTGGCCCCAAAAATCACCTTCCCAACGGACTTCAAGGCTTTGTTCCAAAACATCTGGACATGCCCAAAATAGACCTGTGACAACAAGTAGCTGGAATTTAAGGAAAGTAGTGACATATTTCTCATTCTTGTTGATGACAACGTGTTAGCAGCTCAGGTTGGAATTTCCTGGGAAATACATTCAGCGTGAGCTGGACATGGAATATCTCAGCCAAATGGCTAAACCGTGGGGACAGTCAGGGCAGGTCATGTCAGAGCAAGGGAGAGCCACCAGCCCCGCTTCTTCCCCAACATGCTCCTGGGGCCAGGGTGTCTGGGAACCTGTCTCCCCTGGCCCCAGGCCCATGGGGATTTGGCTTTGCTCTCGCCAGCAGCCCTGTGCACTGCAGCATGTTGCACATCACCCAAGGAACATTAATTAACATTGCTAGAAGATCTTAGAAAAGGTGCAATTTGAATGATCTGGCACCGCAGTCATTCAGATGCTGAGTTAATTCAATCCTTGCACACAGTGCTCCTACAGATTGTTGGCTTTAAACAAACAGCAGTGACAGATTTGTTGCTGCGGAAATGTGGTCATTAAGTCGGGAGCGTGTGTTTGACCTGAAAGCGATTGAGTGATGGATGCAAGTCATTTTAAAGCTGCAGCAGCCAAAAGGATGCTCCTTTTGGAGAGCAATCTTGCAGCTGAGGAGTGTAAATAATTTAAGCAAACAAGTAAAGTAAGGTGGAAGCACTACCATTGCCCCTTCTGCTGTATTACAGCTCTAAATGCAAAGCAGGGCAGTGCTGCCAGCTCAGTGGCAGAGGAGAGCTCCTCTCCATGGCACTGGCATGCAGAGGTGCAAGGTGCCAGCCTTAGGATTGTCTCTGGGCATAAAAGGAACCGGCCGAGCTTGCAGCACTGAGCTGTCACTCGTGGGAGGTGCGCTCTCGCCTCTCTCCAAGCATGGGCAGTGCGAGTGCCATGGGATCCCCAAGGAATGGGGACCAGAGTGGCTTGGTGGAGGTGACCCTGATGTCCTGACGGAGCAGGACTCAGGTGTTCTGCAGTGTGGGACCGTCCCACTCCAGCCACTTCTCTTGTCAAGCCAAAAATGCTCATTCCTCACTTGGCTTCCAGACAACTGTGTCTGGCTGGTCTGGTCCAGCAGGGATGCTTTGGGGAACCAGGAGCTCAGCACGCTGTTGGGCTGCTGCTCCATGCCAGCCTTGCTCTGAGCCATCCTCTCATGGCCGTTGATGATCCCCTCACCCGCAGGCTGTGAGCTGGGAGGGAGCATTAGAGTCGCAGCGGTCACGTCGCATGGGTCTGCGCCTTCCGACACTGGAATTGGCATCCCAGTAATGAGGCTGGTAGTTACTGTGCATTGGAAGCAGCCATTGCTTAAGCCTCAATATCTCGGCCATTTAATTTAATGGGTTTTTTTAAATACCAAAAGCAATTATGTTCACATTGTGAGCTAATCGCCTACAAAATTTCATTTCAAAAATGCTCAGACTGTTTGTGAGAGAATTGCTGGAAAGAGACCCAAATATGCCACCGTGCCGGTCCGTTTGTCCTTCTCTGCCTCCCCTCTTTCCCAGCCAGAGCCAGGCAGACTTCTCGGAAGTCAACAATCACATCCTCAGTCTCCTGCCTTTCTGGCAGGTTTCTCCATGGTGTGAATTTTAGATGTGTAACTTAAATGCCAGTGATGGGTGCTGGTTATAGTGCATAGCTGGTACCACAGCAATGAAAAAGAGGGATTCAAAGTCTGGCTGATGGGTGAAAGCCAGATTGTGGTTGCTGGGGAGTGGGTGGGTGCACAGCTGTGTCCCTGGGCTGGGAGGAGACGGTGGGAGCTCTGCCCATAAGCGTGTGTTACCCACTGCCTTGAGGCCATGTACCTGTGCTGCTGCACCCAGAGGTGTCTGAGCACCCAAACCTTGCAGAAGCCCTTACGTTTTGGAAAGGTGTCCTGGGCAAGCTGTTTGCAGCGTGTCCATCCCATCCCTTGGTGGCTCACCCCATGTGCCTGCCTCTCCACTCCTCCTCCAGCCCTTGCAGCCCCAGCCTGCAGCATCCATCCCTCCAGAGCAGCCTGCACAGGGGCCAGCCTGCTGGTAGGCCACACGGCTTTATCAGATTTGAGAAGAGCCAGAGGTCTTTGCCAGAGATTACTTGTTCTCCTGAACAGCCGTGTTACTGAATACGGAATAATCCGCCCTCAACAGCCAGCCAGGGGTTTCGCTCCCTGCACTGTGGCTATCGTGTTAACGCTCTCTCCTTAAAGCACCTTTGCTGGCTGAGCCACCCACCTGCTGCCCGTCGCCCACCAGCGCGATGGGCAGGGGCACGCTCCGCGCCCTGCCCGGCTGCCTGCCCCCGGCACGTCTGGCTGAGCCACGCGCTGCCGCCCCGTTTCAGATGCAGCATTGCCTGGTCCGGACCCCCTCTGCCCTCCTCCCTGGACAGTTTCCCTGGCCAGCAGCGGGGAGGTGATTTATGGAGTCCCACGCTCACCTGGTGAGTCCAGCTCTCGGCGTTTCAGGGAGATCCATCGCACAGGGAGGGGAGGTCACCGCGTTGCAGGTTCGCTAACCTTGCCCGCTTATTAAAAATGGTAAAAGCCTCCCTCAGGACTCGTGAAGTATAGATCCGGAGAGCTCCATATGCTGTTCCCCTTAATGAGATGTCTGCCTGAAGAGCAATAGCAAAACACACCATCCAGTTCAGGGTCCCTATAGCTAGATGGCCTGGCTGTAAACAGAGCCGTCCGTCTTAATGGGCTATCGTGTAAAAACTTCTCCCAGTCAATAAATCAAAGGGGCTCCATTTATATCATGTGCTGCCTTCGCTATTAGGCTGCCTCTGGATGGCATGTTCCGATACAGAGCTCCCCAGGACCACCAGGTGAGGCCAGAGGCTCTAATGGGCATTTAATTCAGACTTCCCCTTGCCGACACCCATGCAGAGCTCAGCAGCTGGGGCTCGGCAGGGGATCCGCCGTGGTTTGGGATGGCCCTGCCGTGAGGGACAGGTCACCCACGGACCCGCACCTGTCCGGCATCACCTTCCCTGCCCTGCTGGGCGGAAGGCTCTGGTGTACAGGGGACACCTGGGGAGCTGCCAGGCACCAGACCCTCCCTAGGAAGGGGTGTATGGGGGCTGGCGAGCACCCCTTCTCCTCTGGAACAGCAGCAGCCTGCCACAGGTATTTATTTTTCATTCCCTCCCTTGTGCTGCTCGGGTGCCACCGGAGGGAAGTTCCGCTCCAGCCACCAACCCAGGCAGAGATATTAGTCCTCATTACTAATTAAAGGAAGCAGGAGTAATTGACGGATGGTGGATGGCGGGGGAGCGGGTGTGATGAACGGTCCCTGTCCCTGTGCCGGGGATGCATGCTGAGCGCTACCTGTTAGCTACAAATAAACAAACCTGATAAATAATAAATAGTTTGAGAAGAGTAGCCGAGCATTATTTAAATTAATAGGGATTAGAGGGAGAGGCCTGAAAGAGCATTCCTCCGGATGAGCTATCCCCGGACAGGCAGGGACTCATTTGTTGCAGAATGGAGTAAACAACGAGATGGGGAGGATTCATCACAGCGGGGCCTCGCGGTGCTGCTTGGGCTTGTAAAGGCACAGCCACGCTTTTCCTGGCCACCCCCGCGCCAGGGCTCCCCGTGCTCCCCGCCACCTCACCAGGGTCACTGGGCTGCGGCACTGCCGGTACCGGGCTGGGGCAGCGGGTGCAGTGGGGAGCCAGGGTGCTGCGGCGGAGCGGTGGGGAGCTGCTGCTCGGCTCTGGCACAGCTGTCGGCGGGGTCCCATGCCCCACAAGTTTTCCCGGCCAGGTTGATGGTCACCTGAGCTGTGCGGCAGCTGCTCCTCCCTGCGCCCAGGTGCTTGCTGCCAGCCACGGCTTGGTCCCAGCCAGTGAGTCCAGCTGCCAGGAGGTCTCTCTTCACCCTCTGACATTTGGATAACCCCCCTCCTGCTCAGAGCTGGAGGCTGGGGGTGGCGGAGGGAGGAGGATGCCAGGGAAGGGGGAGAGGGGAGGGCGGGCGCTCTGCTCGCTATCACATCTACTCCATCTTATCGCCACAGTAATTTGATGATAAAAAATAATCCGAGTCTGGAAAGGAAACATGTGTAGTGGAGTAAAGATTGAATGTAGGTGGATTGTGCCCTGGGGCGGCGGCTGGAGATAGAAGGAAATGTCCTTCCGTTTGACATACTGCCGAGACGCAGCCCCGCACCCCCAGCCTCGCTGAGCTGAGCCCTGCCCATGGCGTGGGGAGCCCCCCGGCTTGTGTGCCGTGTGGTGGGCAGGAGGGTGACTGCTGCAGCCCCCCGCCGACTCCAGACACCCCGCCTGCAACCCCCTGCCCCTCGGCACCTCGTGGGGTGCTGCCCCCCGTCCTCATCCCCACAGCTCTCTCCCACCATGCTTCTGATTTATTTTTTTTTTCCCTTTGGTTATGCTTCACAACTCATTTTATCAGCTGTCAGTAGCCAAATGTCTTTTTTAAGGAGTGGGTTATAGCCACTAATGTACTGAATGCTATTGCACTGGCTGCAGTTAGTGTTCCACGGCTAAATTACTATAATTAATGTTCCACTAGAACTGTTTGTAACAGGCGGCTCGGGGAGCCCCAGGTCTGGGCTTTCACAGCCACTGAATTATCTTCTCCCTGGAGAAAGAGCCTCTCACGAGGGGAGGGCTGAGGTCAGCACTGGGACAGGCAGGCACGAGCTCTGGTGGATGGAAGGCCCAGGAGCCATTCCCACGGCACGGCCTCCGCATGTCCCTCGGTCTCGGCGGCTGTGCCCAGTGGCTGGGTGCATGGTGGGCTGTGGTGCTGCCCTGGGCCGGGCCGTCCCACGGCACCGCAGCCGCGCTCACCGCCCTCCACGAGTTGCCCTGTGAAGCGCAGCGCCTAGAGAAGCGCTCCCCAAGACTCGCAAAGGGCGCCCGGTGGGGATGTTTCCCCCGTGCCAGGCACGGCACCTCTGCCCGCGGCATGGCCCAGCGCGTAGAGCCTGTGCCCTCGGCAAGGCTGCACCCGAGACTACCCCTGCTCCCCTTTTGCCTCCCAGCGAGGCCGGAGGCGCAGGGAAGCACAAGCTCCGCGGGCAAGGAGGTGCGCACACCCTTGTTTCGCTAAATGCATTCGTTCGATACCTGCAACAAACAGATTAGCCGGGGCTTTATCAGGGACAAGAGAAGGGAGAGCGATGTGATAATGGTTTTCAGCAAATCCTCGGGCTGTCACAGATTAGAGCTTTGGTGGCAGGAGCATTATCAGCCCTTTCCTCTCCCCATCGCCTCCCCCTTTGTCTCCCCTCGACATCGGATTTCTCCAGACAATCTATCCCAGCAAGAGCTGGGCAGATACGAGAAGAAGTCGGTTTCCATCTGATCCGCGATTGGTTTTTCCCGGCAGCCGATCCGTGTCGCAGAATCGATCCGCGGGCCCCCCCGGTGCTCGGCACCTTGTGCGTTTGGAGAAGAAGGTGGCGGAGG
>JANIJG010003751.1:0-16014 GCA_024611175.1 Megaceryle torquata | reverse complement strand
GGTTTTGTTTGTTTGTTTTATATATATTTTAAATATATATTTATATATTTAAATATATATATATATATATATAAAATATATATATAAAAACCAAAACAACTAAACCCCTCCCTTTGTGCAGAGTTCAGATCTTGGAAGCAGAGAAGACATAGACTCAGAAGTGCTGAGGGGTTTGCCACTGTCTGGATTTTGGGGTGGAAGCTGCTGAGACCATAGAATAACTGTCAGCTCGTGCCTGTAAATGGATAAGCTCTGCCAGGTATCGAGTAATGAACTGACTCAATTAAAAGCTCAGGAGTATGGCAAGAGGTAAGTCCGCAGTAGATTGGCTGTAATTACCCAGGAGTGCAGTCCGTAGACAGATAATGCTCCCAAGTATATTTTAGAGGCCGTACAAAGACTCTGGGTGAAGAGAGGTGGTCATTGCCTGGCCCGTGCCCACGCTCTCCTAAATCCGCAACTTTGCCTGTGTGGGACTTAGTCGAGTTTTCTCAGCTCTTCCCTTTAGAGGGCGTCCATGTCACACACATCTTCGGCGTGCGGGCTTCACCCGGGAGCTGCAGTACAAGGCAAAGCTTCACAGAGGTCAGCAGAACATGGTGGCTTTTCTGGAGAGTCTGTGAACCTTCCCAGGGATGCGAAGGAAGTTACAGTCTGGTCTGAGCAGTTCTGGTTGAGCAATTCTTCCTCAGGCAGTTGCAGTGCTGCTCCCAAAGGCAATTGGGCATAATTTCCTGTGGCGAATCTCCATCAGTTACGGTGTTCTCTTGCTCCAGCCTTTGAAAGGAGCGCATAAGAAAAACTATTAAAAGGGCGTGGAGATCTTCTACATGTGAATGTTTTGGGGCTACTTGCAACTTCCCGGTGGAGGATTTGGAGGCAATTCCAGCAAATCATATGCTACGTTAAGCCCCCATCTTTCTGCTTTCTGAAGGCACTTCAGTATCTGTCCTGCAAAGCTGCAGCATTACCCTTGACAAAGAAGTCCAAGCTCTGCTGTGGGGTATTTGGTTATCCCTAGAGCAGATGACAGGAGAATGGGCAGAATATGTGATAGAGAAGAGAAAGGCAGAAAGACAAACAAAAATAAATTGCAATCTCTCCAACCTCAGCTGAAGCATGAGGTCTCCTCTCATTTTCCCACTCATTTCCCCTCTTGACTGCCTGTAAGTCCCTCCAGTGAGAAACTCTCCATGCTTACTGACAGCAATTTAATTTCCTCTTGATTTTCCCCTCTTCCTGTCCCAGTCTCACCCTGCAGCCAGAGTTCTACAAAGCCTGGAGAAACAAAGCATCTGTTCATTCAGAGCTGCCCTGCTGTGGTTATCGCATACGTCCAGGGGAAGCAACGTGGGTATTTGTACACATTAAAAAGCCAGTTCCCCCATTGCTAACTGTGTCTGGAAGACACCAGCCCCCTGTGTGGCTCGAGTGCACAAAGCCCGAGGAGATGCTGAGGTGCAGAGGGGGTGGCTGGATTGATGCTTGTCTCTGTTCCCTGCACTGCATGCCCAGCAGTGCACAAAGAACAGTCCCTTGGGCTACGGCTGGAGATTGCTTATTGGTATTTGAGACTTCTAAGAGAAAAAAAATCTGTAGTGTTAAAAAAAATGCCTGCCATGAGGTCCCAGCTCCTGGTGTCTGCTGCTTCTAATCAGTCCTAAGAAATACCAGAAAGGCTCTTTGAAGCTCAGTAGCAGACAAGCAACATCTTCCCACGCAGGACGAGGCACGCTGCTAACAAAACGTCCTTCCCTTCTCCCAGCAGCAAAGCTCTTAAGCCTCCCTTTAATGTTAAATACGCGCTTAAACAACCCCCTTCCTCCTCAGCACGTCCTGTGTGCTTACGTGGGCCCAGGAATGCTCTGCTGCAGCTGGGGCCTGTCTAAAGGCAGAACCTTGTACACAGAATAACCAGAGCTTTAGCTTTTACAGTGTATCTGTACAATGATGGGGTGCCTTTTCTGGGAGTGTGGTGGTATCTGCAGGCTTGGCTACAATATGGATTCCTGCAGGTGGAGAAAAGGTTCCCCTTTCTCCTCCCGATGGTGCTGAACAGCAGAAGAAATGGCAGCTTCATATGCTCAGCTGGTCCTCCTACTTCTTCCCCCTTTTCTCAACTGAGATTTGGGCACAGCGCAACAGACTTACAGTGCTGTCTTCAAGTGCAACAGGGAAGGGAGCTTGAGGAGATTGTGTCAGGGGAGTGGACACAAGCTGACTGACTGACTTGATCTTCATATCTAATATCCCAGTGAGGCAAAGTGGCCATCTTGACAGAGCTAGCCAGATTGCATCACAGCTTTGCTCCTTGGAGGAGCTGATCGGAACAGAGAGCATGCAACAAACTGTTCCAGTGGCCGTGCACACATGTATAAATCCTGGGGCCAGACATATGTACTTGTTGAACAATAGCAGCAGGAATACATCTTCTTCATGGATGAATATGTTTAATTAAAATATATATCCTTAGAGTGTACTCAGAGGTGGAGAATGTGTACAAAGCTACACAAACGCACTCAAAGATAGCAGGAAAAACTTAACACTGTGAAGCTAGAGAAACCAAGAGTAAGATTTCCATCACAGACTGTCTTTAAGGCCAAGCTAGATAAGCAGTTACCAGGAATGAAGAGTTGACCTTGCTTTGGGCAAAGACATGGATCCTCTTTATTTTCTGTGCCAGCCTGAGAGCTGCAAAAGCATGGCAAGCAAAAAGGGAGTGAGGTGGTATAAAAATATCTAGGCAATATTAATGAGGAACTTCTGAGGTCCTCTTTTATCACACACAGTATTTCTGTTTGCTTGGATTACTTGGCCAACCAGCTGTTGATTCAGTCAACCCAATCTGCACTGTCACAGAAGCAATATTTCATCTATCAGGCTTAGATATAAGAAATACGCTGGGCACACACGGTGCAAACAAGCATATTCTTGCAAGTAATCAGCATAAGCTGCACTGAGGTCAAGCGGTTGTGTTGGAGCACAATACAAACTGCCAGCGTTTCTTCCTACTGCAAACTGAAAGTGGAGAACTGTAAATGCCACATCTCTGGCTCACCTTTTGCTTCCCATTGTTTATACCAGAGGAAGGAGATAATTGTTTTGAGCTAGTTTTGAGAATAGCATCTTTGCTACTTTCATTGCTTAGTGGGGAATGACATGTTTAAGTGATGAAAGATCACATTATTTCAGGACCTGATAGGTTGTTTTTCTTGAGGTTGTTTTTCTTGCCCTTGTGCAGGGAAATGAGGCCAAATGTCTGATTGGACCATGTCTAGAGTGGTAAACTGAGGTCTCACAAGGTTACAGAGGGCAGTTGGTTGAAGGTCTGCAGTTATTCCTCCTGCTGTCTGTAAGGAGATCTGTGGAGGGCAGCCCCTGGGTGACATCTCCTTGAAGGAGCTCTGATACAGGGCATCAGACCAAGGGCCATCCAGACTAATGTAATTTCTTGAAGAGTTGTCCAATAAGGATGCCTATGACAGTACAAGAGCGGGGTGATAACATATGGTGCATTTCCCAGCACCTTCCCTGGCACCAACCATTTGAGGGCTGCTAACTTTGAGAGATAGATGCCAGTTCAGTACCTCTGCTGATGGGTTTTCTCTGGAATGGAGATTTCATCAACTTTATTTTTCATGAACTCACCTGGTCCCCCTGTGAACCTGTCACAGCCATTCCCTCCTGTGGGGACTGCTTGCACAGGTCAGCCTATGCTGAGAGAGGGACCATCTTCCTTTCATTTGTTCTGCATCTGGCTCCTGTTCATTTTCTTTGGTGGCTCCAAGTTCTTGTACAGGAAGAGACCATAATGGACCTTCTTCTGTGAAGGCAGAACTTATGGATCTACTTAGCCTTCTCTTCAGTCTCCCAAGACTGGTCTTTTCAGAACAGATCAAAGAGTGGAGCTAGCATTGTTTTAAACTACTGGTTTCCTACAGAATGTGATCTATCCACTTGCAGATGTCTTTTATGGTCTCAAAAGCCTCCCATGGATTACCCCACAGTTGACTGTATAAACATTTGCTCTATCCCACATCCTGCTTCCACAGCATGTCGCGTACTTACTTCCCTGTCCTTTGACTCAGTCCAAACATCCTGCAAAAAGCCTCCAGCTCTCATTGACAACATTCCCTGCTCCCTCTCCCCCCAGCCTCTGCCAGGTTGCAAATAAAACTCCATCAGCACAGCACAGCCCCCAGATTCTTGGACACCTGCCCACGAGGGAGAGACTCCCATACCTTTCTTTCTGGTTTAACTGCCAGAACATGTACTGCTGCTTTGCTGTTGACCTAATGCTTCTGCTGTTGCATAAAGGTCTGTCTGTCTTCAACCAAACCTCCCCCTGCACATTTCGAGTGCTCCCCTCAGTTGTCATCTTGAGCAGCCTTACTGCTGAAGGAGGTGGGCGAGAGAACAGGCACCACGGGAGATGGCTGATCTTCCGTAGCACTTGTGCTCAGGGATGGGAGAATTCATCCTCCTCCACCTCTCCTCACCACGTCAGGAGGTGAAAGCCCCACCACGGCAGCTCAGCACATATATGTGCACCAGCGCCTAGCTCTGTGATCTGGGCAGTGCTGCTGGGGGGCTGGGTGGGAGCTGTGTGGTGGAGCTGAGCGTACACCCCTTTATCTAGCAATCCAGGGGCTTCACTTGCCGGCACTCCTCCTGCCCAGGCACACACAGAACCCTCAGAGGAGAGGGAGCTACTGCAGCTGAACTGTCTCAAGGGACCCCCCCCTTCTCCGGCAGCTGTTGGGGGCACGACTGAGGCTTAGGGGGGTACTGGGGGTTCCTTCTGCCAGAGCAGGTGTGGAGCAGGCAGGCTGAGGCGGGGGTGACCAGGACAGCATGGGTGGTACTGTGTCAAACCACAGCACCTGATTTACCAGAAGTTGTGTGTGAAGTGCTGCTGACTTGGAGCAGCTGGCAAGTGAAAACAAACCCTGCACCCTCCCAAATCATTATTTAAACAGTATAAAAGTTTCTGTAAATGTTTAAAACAACATGGTTGGGAGGGGAAGGAGGAAAGACAAACAAATTTGCTGTTTCAGCTTTGCAGAAACAGATCTTAAATTTTGGCAGGGTTTTATTCATCCAGAGGATCCAGCTGCTCACATGCTCTAGGAGGCTCCAAGTTCATAATCGCTTCTGTAACATCCTTCTCCAAGAGGCTGCAGTTTGGCACGGATGCCACCTTTGGTGCCAGCTCTTGACATTCACCTCATGCTGTAGGATCCCAGTTCATGGCCAGGGCATCTATGCCAGGAGTGTTCCCAACAATGTTTTTCTTTCCCAGACCTAAGGTTCACAGTGGTCCAAGTTCAGCAGGAGCCAGAGTCCTCAAAGAAGCAAGGTGCTGTGGGCTGACTGACTGCATGGGAGCAAAGCAGAAATCAGCAGCCCCTCTTTCCCCTGAGGATCTCTTTCAGGAGATGGGGGCTTCTGCTTCCCAGATCACTGCCCCTCCTTCCTCATCTGCTTCAGTAGTGCTGATGACACCTGGTGCATTCCCACAGCAGAAATCCTCTGTAATTCCTGATTAAATATACAGCTGGCAACAACTAATTCAGCTTTTTGCTGTTGAAGAGCTGGAGCTGTATTCTGGTTTTGCTCCAGGCTGAGAAGGACTTGATCAGAAGCTGTGGGTATTGCAGGCTGCTGGAGATCAGTGGCTGCTCTCCAGCCTCCATGGGGATCTGATGTTCTGGGTTCCAGATCCCAAGCCCTGGAGCATCACCATCATCTGTGAGGAACTCAGGGGAAGGGGGGAATCCTTCCCAGCATGGGAAAACAAGGGTGTACCCATGAGGAGGGCATACAAGAACCAGGTCCCTGGGGAGCAGAATATGACTGTAGTCCCACCTACTGGCCTGAGGTCCCAGCTGGGACTTGTTTCTGCCCTGTCCACCCAAGGGAAGGGCTTCTGCCCAGTTTTGTATTTGCCCCATTCTCCTGGCCCAATCCTGCTCAGCCCCATGCTGAGCTGTGGGGTATATATCCCCTCAGTGGCTGTAGCTGGGTAGGTGTTTTCTGCTGTGAGATAACTCTGCTGTGAGTTGCTTTGGCTGGTGTGTACACCCTGCATTGCTATAGAAATGTGCTCTGAGCTGTTCTATTTGCTCTCTGGTCTCTAGCATTGTGTTCCTGCTTCAGCTGTTCAGACTGACAGTGCTACTGAGCTATGATCTGAAGGTGCAATTTCTAGAGAAGCTCAAATACCTGTTGGGTGGCTTCAGAAGCTGACTGTGCTGCTGCTTTGAGTGTGTCCGTACCCCCGTGCAGATATGGCAGGGGAGATGTCTGTAGTCGTTCCTCATACAGCTGGTCCTAGCCTGGCTGTTGCTGCTTCTGTTGCTGGACTGACCTGATCCAAAGCAATAAAACTGAGCTCAGCTGGCCTACCTTGGCTCTTGAGCAGGGCTGCTTCTGTTGCCTGGGGCTTCGTGCAGTTTTTCTGGGTGAAAAACCCTGACACAACTTTCAACCAAAGCCTACAGGGTGATGTGAGGGCCTGTCCTGTTTGTGTGCTGTCCTGCCTCTCTGAAGCCCTGTTCTACTTGCACCAGTAACTGCCCACAGACAGCACTAGGAAAAGCTGTTGCTGGGGTCTCCTTGGCTTTTCTAACTTCAGCCAGCTCCTATGCAGAACGTGCACTGAGAGAAAAGAGACTGACATACCGTGAAACCTTCCTCCTCTTCAGCAGATGGTGTTTGCAACAGTGGACTTTGCTTGTGTTGTTATAACAGAAAGGCCTGGCCTAGACAAGAAACAGAAGGAGAACCTGCAGTCTAGTCTTGCTGAGCCTGACTTGCTATGTAAACCTGGCCCAAAAACCTGGATCACAAATCAGCTTTGGCTTTTTTTGAGGGTCAGACTTTTGTCATCTTCAATTTTAGAAGCTACAGCACTGTCACGCCTTGCCTGCAGTCAGTAGTTCCAGTTACTCTGCTGCATTTGCTGCAGTCTCCTGAGACTCTCAGTGACAGAAGATGTCCAACATCCAGTGTCCAGCAATGCCCAACATGTGTGTTGCAATGTGAACTTCGTGTTACCTTCACAGGAAACCTAAACACATCTTAAGTGCAGTTAACTTGATATTAAAGGCTTAAGCTTTAGCAGATCAGTGCTACATCTGTCCTACCTGTGAACTTGACAAGCTTCATGCCTAAAAATCCTTGCAGTTAGTGAAACAGTGCCCTAAATTGAGTGAACTGCTGTGATGGGGTGAGTAACTGCTGCTGACTGAGGCAGTTCCAGCATACCCTGCTAAACTGATGCATTGAGAAGGCAAAGCTGAATCTCCATCAGGCCCACTGCTGTTAGACAGAGACTGCTGAGCACTAACTGCAGTGGGTACCTTCAAGAAAAGCCTTGGTCCCAGTCAGGGTGAACAAGAAAAAGCACATTGCCTTGATGTTGTCTGAAGGCTGCCTTCTGCGTCATGACTGAGGGTGGAACCTGGTTGCCAGCAAAACACAATTGTCAGCTGGTATAAACCCTCCAAGAAATGGAGTTACCAGTATTTCCAACCTTATTCTATCTATTGCATTCAAGATGTGAGCAAACACAGAGCAAGTGATGTGCCTTCAGATGGAATGGTAAATAAACCATGTGCTCTGAGGCTTCTTGCATGTCTCAGCTGCCTCTAGGCCTCCAAAAAGTCTTTCCTTGAGTCCCTTCTGGCTATCTGATCATCTCCCTGTTCCCAAGTGATGCTGCTGCTCCTAAAGTATTGCTGGAGCTCTGCCTGACTACACTGGCTACCTGAGCTCCTCTGCTCCGTACTTCTTCCAGTAACTAGAGACTCTGTATGTCAGTGTCTAGCTTCCATTGAAAACCCTGCTGAGCCACAGTGATCTGAGAAGAAACTGCTGAGTACAGTTGCCAGCTCTGTCCCATGTTTGGGTAGTACCTGGAGGAGATGTTAACCTTTGTGGGGAATGGGGTTGTGTACATCTGTAAGCTCTGCTCTTGAAGCACGCAGCAATCTCATGGACATAGCCACCTCCACATCTGAGAGCCAGCTCAGCCCATGCAGCCCCTGTGTGCATCCCTGCTTGCCCGTCTGACTCTGATTGCACCAGGCTTTCTCACAGCTCTTGGGGACAAACCTCACTTAGCCCTGACAAGCCTCAAAAGCTCTTTTGCAGCAAGCCATGTGTGAACTCAGTGCATTCCATACTGGCACCATCTGCCTGCCTCTATCCTGCCCAGTTACAATAGGCACAGCAGGCCTGGACAGGTAGGAGGACACTGGGTAGAGTTGGACTTGGTTGCTGGGGCTGGTATGGGTTCAGACAGAGTGCACTCCAGAGCCCTCTGCCTTCAGCTGAAGGAGAAATCTCTCTTTAGCTCCAATTTTACTCAAAGCTTGTACCATATGGATGCTCTCATATTCTTTAACCTCTGTCTGAGCCCCCTCATGCTGCAAAAGTCCCTAGAGGGCAGGAGATGGAATGGGATGGATTTTACTGCAGCTGAGCTTTGGTGGTTTTTCCCCTGGGGTTTCAAGAAGTTTCATTGCACCCGTGATAAGTGCCAGGCATTAGGGGAAGGTTTGCTTCCTGGCATCTTTTCCTGTTTTGCTCTAGAAAACCGATGCTGTGCTAGGAATGCACTGGGACTGAAATTCCACTGGGCTGCGCAGGTCAAACAGCAAATAGCAGCAATAGGGGAAACGAGGGGCAGGATTGCTTTGCTCAACAGAGGTCAAACAGAAAGGCAAAGCCCTTTCCTTTTCATTGTCCCCCAAGCCAAAAAGCAGGAGCTGAGCAGTTTGAGGGAGAGGAGGAAGCTGGGGGTTAGTGGCTGCCTGCCTCCCACCTCTGGCAGGCGAGCAGCCTTGGCACTGTCTGTGCCTGCTCTGGGGAGCTCTGGCACTGGCAGCCTCGCTGCTTTTGAGTTGGTGTCTGATACCCTTGAAGAGCAGACCAGGCTCTGTTTTGCAAGAGGCACAGGGAAGCTTTTGGGATCAGAGGTTTAAACAAGGGGTGTGATGAGCAGTGACAGTTTGGGAAAAACAGAATCAGCAAAAGGTTTTCATACTGTCAGAGAACATGACAGGCAAGTTCACAGCCCCCACAGGCCTTTGGCTTCTTGTTTTCTTTTGCTAAACGGGGAAAGCAATCCTGTGCGGTGACAGAATTGCAGGCGGCGACCCTGTGGCCAGCAGGGCAGAACTAGAGATGCTGAGAGCAAAGCAAAAAGCCCAGGCAGGAGCTGGCATGGGGGAAGGAGACCTGCAGGGGCTAGGGAAGCTGGGTACCTCTTTTTTTGAGGGGAGGATGCTGTGAGGCATCTGGAAACTCTGCTCCTCCAATGTGCTCAGCTCCATCTACTGCACCCTGGATGTTGAAGTTGCTCTCAGGGCATCTCTTCCTGCTGCTCGGGGGCTGCCCAGGCTGATAGGACCTCTGGGGCTGCACAGTGAGGGGTGAGAGATGGAGACAGCCCAAAGCCTGCCTCCTTGGCCTCCACTAGCTGAAGGATCAGGCCATGTCTGCCCAGCAAGCCCTGGGTGGGTGGTGAGTGCAAGCTGGACACATCCCTAACTCTCCACCCCCTTGATGCTACTGCAAAATTTGTTGCCCCGTCAAAACAGAGCTTGCCTTGTTCCCAGGCTAAGAGAAGGAGTTGTGTGATAAAACGCTGCAGCTGGTCTCTCTAATCTCCCACCAGTGCCTGTATTAACTGTCAAGACAGTGACTTCCTTGATGCTGAGCAGTTTTTTTTTTCTGTGCACACATCCAGCTAATCAATTAAGTTTCTCAGCAGCTTCCTCTAGCATTCAGGCTTGGAGAGTGGAAGGAATTTGTTATTCTAGGCACTGCTGGAGACACATGAACTGTACAAAAAGCAAATTGGTTGTGCTTTCCAAGCACTGACACTCTTCACTCAAAGCTTTGCTTTCTGGGCCTCGTCCTTCAATCTCCTCCCTGCTCTCCTGAGCACCTCTGGGTGCAGCCCTGGCCTGACCAGCTCACACAGAGCTGGCCTGAGGCACATCCACTCAACATGGTGCTGCACCCTGCTGTGGTGGGGATGGGTGCTGGGAATGCTCTGGGTCTTGGGCAGAGCCATGGCCTTTTTCCTTGGGGTAGGACATTTTCCTTGTCTTTGTGCAGCAGGTCATTATGGCTGTACAAGGGCCTAATGCTGCTGGATTGCCTCTTGCCTGCTTTCCCAGCTGGGTCCCACACTGCCGTCAGGAGAACATGCCAGGGCAGGTTGGTTTGTCCCTTAGCTTAGCCCTCTGCTGAAAATAAAAGTCTCTCTTGATGTTTTATTTCCTTTTCTCATCTTGTTTTGTCCTACACTGTTGCTCCTTGCCTTGTCCAGGCGTGGTCCTCCATACATGGGAGGGAGATGCCATGCGATGCAGTCACATCCGCCCCAGTAACCTCGGGCTTTGCAGAGCTGAGTGCTGGGCTGAGAAAAGGAATTGGAAGGATTCAGTGGGGTGGGTGGAGGCACCAAGAAGTGTGGGGTATTTGGGGTGATCTGGGGAAGATTTATGGATGGTTGAGAGGAAGCGTATCTCCTGCCATCTCAGCTACACCCTGGCTCTCTGCTAGTGGGAGTGGGGATATTTTTCATTGTGTGTTTAGCAATGCAATGGCTTAAGGATGAGAGCGGCAGGATTGCTGGAGTCCGGAGGGTCGCAGAGGTTTGTTAGGAGCTCAGCCAGTTATGTTTATTCCCCACACTTGAGCCTGTAGGGACATACGCATGTGTCATCTCAGGCCAAGGAAAATTTGGCCTAAGCAGTGCAGAGCTGCTGTTGTCTGGGTGGCTGGTGGGTCAGGATGTCCACAGCTTGAATCCAGCCTGGCCTGGAGGTGAATGAGGTTCCTTCCATTAGGCGTTGCCTTGCAGTCTTAGTGATTCCTGCTCAGAGGCTTCCCTGTAGGCTTGCCCCAGCATGGCATCCCGCTTGGAAATCTCAGCAGAGAGGATAAGGAGGAACTGGCAGGGGGAGGGGTGTATGTGTGAAAATGAGCCCTGCTTTCAGAGGGTCATCATTATCAGCAGGAGGATTTCATCCACCTTCAGTTCTGTTCTCTACAGCAAGAGAACCTGGTGCTAACAGCATTGCTTCTGTAGGAGAAATCCCATAGGTGTTCTGCTTGGGAAGTAACTTGGTGAACCAGGAAAGAGAACCCAGGATGCCTGCTCCCCATCTTCTTTTCAAGCTGTTACACAACATTACTCTGGGGTTAATGAACTAAAAACATCTGGGAATAATCAAAGCTGTGTAGGCTCTGGGAAAGCATGGCTGGAGAAAGTTTGAAGGAAGCAACTTGAAAGCTCAGAATTGTTAAAAACAGTCTGGAAGCCCTGGAAATTAAAACTAGGGTAACATCTACAAAGAGCAAGGAAGTATCAAGAGAAGAATCTACTGTCCTCTGAGGAACAGAGAGGAGCCAGAATGAATTGTAATGCTTGAGCCTCTACTAAGCTACAGAGCATTAAACATGGCTTTGGAGCACACAGATCTGCCTTTCCTGCAGCATCTGCTGGCAGGGGAGCAGAGGCAAAGGCCAGGGGGCTGCCTTAAAAACAGCCTGGGGAGTGGAAGTGCGGCTTAATGGCAGATAAACAATCCTCCCAAAGCCAGTAATGCCGATGCAGAGCCTGCAGCAAGCGGTACCTGCCAGGGATGGCTCGGGGAGGACACAGTCGAGGTTTCAGGGCCTAATGGCATCCCTGGCAGGGTGCCACCAGCCAGAGCACGGCTGTGGCAGGGAGGAATGTAACCTGCAGGCTTTGCTTTCCAAGAGACAGGATGCGTTCTTGGGATGGCTGACGGCATCGCCATGGGAAAGGGATGGGATGGAGGGTGTCACCATGGAGGGTGACAGTGATTTGCTGCTGTGCTCAGGCCTTCTCTGGGGTGGCAGCTCAAATGGCCGTGGGATCATCCTAGGTAGATAACCCAGGGCTGGCAGATGACTGTCTGTGGGGGTGTCTGGCTGGCAGCAGGTACCACAGAACAACGTGTGCTTGCTGAGCTGCCTGCAGCACTGACCCTGCTCCGTTTGCAGGAGCCTTGGGGGTTGCTTCCCTGGAGTGGCTCAGAGAAAGACCATGGAGCCAGCCCTCATGGATGGAAATCCCCTGCCTTTAGCATCACTGGGAGGCAAGTCTGTTGTTGGGAAATCTCACTTCTGACTTATAGGAGCTTTAATCTTGAAGGGCTTCTTTTGGTGCTTTCTGTTCACTTTTTTACTGTTTTACATCTCCCCCTACTTCTGCCCCTGGCTGGGTCTGGGGTACAAGCCCCCCGAATCTCCAAGAGATGGAAAAGCAGCCTGGGCATGGTGAGGGTGGGTACACTGGAGGAAGGACAGTGGGACAGCCAGTAACTGCAGGAGCTGTGGAAATGGTTAAAGATTTGGGGTGTCCAGATCTGCTGCATCTTCCATGACAATCTGGCCTCCCCAGCATCCTTGTAAATGAGAAACCACAAAATCCTCACATTCTATTATTGCTACGGAGCATTAGAGTCTCTCATTTAGGATAAACATTCTCATCTCCAGCAGAGCATGAATAACATTAAATGAGATAGTTAAAATGTTTCAGACCAATTATAGCCCTGGTGTAACTTCAGCAGAGTTACACCAGGGATTAATTTGATCCGGAGAGTTCTGTCTCCTGTTCTGAACTGGGATTCCAGCATGGGTAATTACATCCTGCCTCTCTGCACTTCCTCTGGAGTTTTAATTGGGTTGAATGGACCAAATCTGCAGCAAGTGTAAATCAGTGTAATTGAGCTCTCTCTGGAGAGGAACCCTGCTGATTTACACCCTCAAATCTGGGACAGTTTTCTTTGTTTCCTCTCTGCCAGGCTCAAGCTGAGGTTGGTGCAAGGAAACTGCCCCAACCCAGCACCAGCCTCCTAGCAAAGGACTCAACTTCTGCTCTTTTCTCCAGAAAGTCACCAAATTTCCAAACTGCTACTGAGAGCTGAGAGAGCTCTGCCTGTATTCTGTGCTGTGTTGGTTCAGGTCACATCTGCTTTGGGGTGCAGGCAGCCCAGAATGGGTGCACAGCAGCCTGCATCCCACTGTACCTTCTGCTAGTAAGCCCACCACTCTGATCTCCAGCTGGGGTGACTGGCTCTCACCTCCCAGCCTGGATCTCAGACCAGGCTCCTTGTGCACCAGGACAGGCAGCTGCACTCTCTCCCTCTTCCACTTCCCAGCCCTCTCAGTAATTCTGTGTTAATGAGGGACATTTGACCCTCTCTTTCTCTTAAGAAGCATTTTTGTTCCATGAGATAGTTAAGAAAAGTGAAGCAATTTCCTCCCTCTGCTTCTACTAAGTTTTTGTAATTGATTTTTTTTTTTTTAATTTTGAGACAGGGAAAAGTTATAGGGCACAATCAGCCCTTAGGATGCCTCAGCAGCAGTGTCTGATATGGAGTGGATGGAGCAGATATGCCAGTCAGGATGGGGTGACCCCAGCCCTGGTCCACTTGGTCCATCAGAATGATTGTGTGTGCAACTGAGATGGGAGAGTCAGAGCTAGAAAAGTGCACTCTCTGGCTGTAATTAGGAATTTAATTGTGAGGCATTATCTCAGAGTCGAAGTCTATGGAGAGCCATATGTCCTCCATAGTCAACTGTATACAGGGGCAGCAGCGGAGGAAAGGGTGCTGGGAACAGTCTCCCTCACAGATTTCCAGGCTTTTCTGCTGCTGTGTGGTCCCTTTCCCTTCTCACAGAGAAATGATGAAAACAGACAGTCAGATAAACCCTGGGGAGCTGGGCCCAGCAAGGCCCCGCAGCTTCACCCCCTCCTCCAGGCTGCAGGGGACTGCTGGTCCCACAGCATCTCCACAGCCCCAGCTGGCTGTAGCCCACTCGCAGTTTCATTTCCCTTTTGGTTTTTCCCAAAGTGTATTTTAGTAGGGACAGAGATTGAAAGAAGAGCAGAGATGTCACAATTCTTCCTTCCTCCCCCAACAAATGGCATCTCCTCAGGGGGAATGTGATGGTGGGACCATGTCCTTCAGCCTCCTGGCCTTGAGAAGACTGTCAGCATCCCACCCCTTGGAGAACCGCTGGTGACACTGAGCCTGGCCTGTGAGGGCTGTCACTACCAATTCTGTGTTTCTTGTAAAGCGCTGGGTGGTTTTGGCCAGCAGAGAGGACACGGTTAATGAGGTTAAGCGAATTCCCACTCCCACCCACCAAGGGCCTTCCGGGACCATCAGAAATCTCGGCGCAGCCTTCAAACACCTCGCCATGGCCAGCAACCCTCATGCAGCCGCTGACTACAGGCAGATTTGCCTGCTCTTAGCTCAGCTGCTGGCTGCGGCTGATTGAGTAAATAAAGAATATTTCTCATGAAATCCACCCTCTCGGAGGTCCCCAGGCAGAGAGCTGCCCTTTCCGTGGCTCAGGAAACCTTTATCCCCCAAATCTGCAACGCCCCCGAGCAGTGGGTTGAGCAGGCCATGTTTGCGTAGTCAGGTTTGCACTGCGCCGACCCTGTTCCCGGCAGCACCGTGACATTTGCAGACACTGTATCCAGCTGGCTCCGCGTTGTCCTTTTTGGGATTTTTTTGTGTGCTGGTCCAGATGGGGAGAAAGGTCGGACTTGCTGATGGTAAGGTCCAGGCTGAAATCTGCATTTTCCCTAAGCCCAGGATGACTGGGTCTAGTCTAACCCTGCAAATTTGGGCTCTAATTGGCCACCTCAGGGATTTACACCAGGCGCTGCTCCTAGGATTTCAGGCTGTCACAGCCCCAGCATATGTCCATCTTTCATAGGGTTCCTCTCCAGTCCATTTCTGACTTTGCAGATCCTCCTTGTTGCTCATCACTGCCCACCCAGAGCTGAACGGCCTCAGATCTCTATAGCTAAGCCCATGACCTTTATTTTCTCTCGAATCAATATATAAAATCCCTGCTAAGCAATACCAGTGTGTCAGGGGAGTCCAACTGATTTATATCATCTGAGGAACTGATTCTCCTTTTGAGGCTTCAACCCTGATAAACTTCTGTCTTTCCAGCCCCCAATCTCTTCTACACTGCCTTCAGCGCATGTACATCATATTCATCACCTGACCCCCCCACCCTTCTTGGCATTATTGACTCTCCATCTTGCTTTTAATCTGCTATAAAATGAAGGCAGCTCCAGGTAACACAGCAGGTTTATTCCTCCTGATTGTAATATATCCTTTACCAAAAAGAATGCTTAAAAAAATTGTTTAAAATTAGTTGAGGTTATAAAGACTTAATTAAACAGCTTCAAGGGGGGAAAAAATGTCTATTAGGAAAAGTCTAGAGGCATTTGTGAAATTCTCATTGTGGAGAACCAAGCTGATGGAAGCTCTTGTCTGTATGTCTGGTCTGACCTTGGTGCTGGGAGGAGTTGCTGCCACCAGCCCAGAGCATCCCAGCAGGAGCCACATCCCGGGCTTCTTCTCCACCGTTGCTGGTCAGCCACTCTCCTTCCCCCATTGCTGTGTCCTGCCTGTGGCTGCCAGTGGTGATTGGCTCTCAGAAAGAAGCAAACAGCCTGTTCTGGGTGCAGAGGGGGTGTATTATTCATGCCAGCTGTGGTGAGGCTGATGAAGCTGTGTCCACGGAAAGGATTCTGATGTGTGACTACTGCACTCAACAAAAAAGCAATGACCTGTCTCCTTCTGCCTTACACGTATTGGCAAAAGCTTTGAGAATTGCTTTTTGGGTCATGTTGAAGCTGATGTTTGCAAGCCTGCTGGTCCCAGTGACTGATCAATACATGCTGATAGACTTTTCCCATCAGAACATTTATTTTTCCAACAGGACGAGTTCTTAAACAAATGAAGGCTTGCACAAGAAATCGTCTGCCTCATTTTGGCAGCAAACAGAAAACAGGAATATTTTTCTTTACTCTAAAACCAAATTTTTGTGGCTAAATAGAGACAAAAATATATCTACACCACGCACCCCACAACCACCCCCACCCCCCCCCCCACCCCACCCCCCCCCCCCCCCCCACCACCACCCCCACAC
>JANIJG010003750.1:53049-70351 GCA_024611175.1 Megaceryle torquata | reverse complement strand
GGGCTGAGGGGGGGGGGGGGGGGGGGGGGGGGGGGGGGGGGGGCAGGTTATATGAATGGTCTAGCTGTAAGATTTAAAATGTTCAGTATCAAGTTCTAAAAATTACTTAGTAATAAGTAATTCAGTAATCAAGTTCATAGGAGAACTCTTTATTTCACTGATATCATGTCTTCACTTGTTCATTATTTTATGAACCTTCCTCTATAAATTAAGTACATATAAGTGCTAAAGCTTTTGACGCAATAAAAGGAGATGACATTTTCCTATCAAGGGTGAACTGTCACAACTGATTTAGCACCCAAGTCAATGAGGTCCCTTGTGTTATTAAACACAAAAAACAATGCTCAATCTGTGCTCTTAAAACCAAGTTAAAAGACTGCTTTGGAATGCCATTCAGGTCAAAAATTGCTTAAATAATATTTTATTGTAAAGTGACTTAAAAATTCCGTAAGTCAAATTTACATTGTTTATCTGAACACTAGAAAGTCACAACATAAGAATAATGCATATGAAGAATGAACTGTGTATCCTGTCCTCATTTCACTTATGTTGCTTAATCAGCATTAATTGTAGCAGGTCGGAAGACATCAACTTATTCCTACCAAAGGCCACAGGCCAGACTTTTATTTAAAATACTGACAAGTTGTCATATCCAGGACAGAATTCTGTTTCCAAGGCAAATTTGAATGTGTCTAAAGAAACTGAATCTAAACACCACGAGGTACTACACGGAAACTGAGGAACAGCAGATGTAATCTTTCTTTAGGCAAACATTCAGCCAAAGAAGTGTGCAAGACTACTGACTAGATAAGGAAAATAAGTTTAAGAAACCTTTATTATAAATGGAAGCTTCCTTAGAACATTCTGATGGCAGAAAAAAAACAAGGAAGTTCTGGTTCTTGAAAAAAACAAACAAACAAAAAACCAAACAAAAAACCAAACCCAACACAAACAAACAAACAAACCACAAAAACCACCACACACACACAAAAAACCCAACAACAACAACAAAAAAACCACCCAAAACACACAAACAAAACCCAAACTGAATGAAAACAAACAAAAAAACACCTCCCCAGAAGAGCACATGCAACAGTTAAGTTTCCTGTATTTGATACAGATTCTAAAGATACAAACTGAATTTCTATTCAGGTGAAGTTCAGATTTAACAGCCTCAAGAAGTGCTGAGCCACTTTATTACTGAAAACCATGTGGACATACAAGGTTATTAAAAATAGATCCCTTCAGTCTTAAAGCTGGTCGAGAAAAATATTAATCCAGATCATAAAAAACCATGCATATTGAAAGTAGATTAAACTGCACCTGAATGCAGATATTCAATTCTAATTCAGTTTTAACTACTTTCCATTAAAATCCCTTAAATCTGAGGAAGTGGGACCTTTAAATACTATACAATATCCAAGATAGAAATTAAAAAAAATAAAAATCACTATCAATAGAAAGGGAAGATTATAGCCAAACTTTTACATTGGTGAGCCCAAACCAATATTAGGCAGGTCAGTAAAATACACTTTTAAGGAGGCTTGAGAGGACTTCTAACCAGCAGTTTTAAAACAGAAGTTACCTCTAAATAATTCCATCGTGTTCTTGAACACACAGAGTACAACAAAAATTGCCGTTCACTAATTTTGAAGCTGTTATCATAAAGATGACCAGGATGTGGCATATTCACACCACCCTGTTACTACTGTGCCCAACATGCTGCCTCCAACGGTAGCCATAGCCACTGGTTTGGAGTTGGTTTTGGTTTTAGTCACACTAAAGTGACTAAAGCCAACTCCAAACACACACAGAATAAGCAGTCTTGAGAAGTGAGATGGTCTTACCTTAATGAAATATCTTTTGCATATGTGAAATGAAACATCTAGAAAAAGAGGCTTTCACTATATTTTGCTTTATGAGCAGCAGTTACAGTGCTGACTGAAACGTCACATCTGAAGCCCTATGAAACAGTTCATGATGAGCTTCAAAATCACTCCCAGAATGAAAAGAGAAGATGAATCTTTGAAGTTTTCTCCAGAAAACATTTGAAGATTTATCATCCTGCATCATGAGGTAATGTATCAAGGAGAGGATGAGACAACACCCCAGAGGACATTCCCACCACAAGTGGCACAAAGGCTGAATTACACGCTGAATTTATGAAATCTGACACTCAAAGCTGAGCAAGTCAGTATTCATTTCTCTGCCCACCCATCTCCCCAGGTATGGGCTGACATGATAGTTTATACAGCTCTTTAGAAACAATTCTTGAAGCTTTTGGAAAACAGGCTGTAAAGATACAAGTCAAAAGCGGATGCTGTGAACACTCCCTGCAACATTCTCATGAGAAATTACAGCACATAAATAATACACTGGAAATTTTAACCCTATATTTTTCCAGTACAGCCAATTTCTAACAGAGGCTCAGAGTTCTCAACTCCTCTGCATCATAGCACATAAAACTGAGAAGTAATGACCTGTCTAGGACCTAATGACAACGTAACCTAGTGACAATGCAGAATGAAGCACATAAACTGCAAAGTAGAACAAAGCAACAGAAGTTTTTCCAGTACTTGTCCTAGGAAATAACACATACCTTTTGCTCATTTACACATACCATCAAAAGGCTTCAAGTCTAGACATACATCTGCAATAATTTCCACCAGCAACAAACAAATAAATGCAGTTTTAAGATCTTTTCATTCATCTGATTATCATTAGTGTAACTTATCTGCAACCCTATTGCTGAACACCACAGAATTGGTAGTATTTATGTGTATGTACCTATCTACCTGCGTTCCTTTAACTTGATTGAAGGCTTTAATCATAATTTTTCATGATTAAAAGTATCTAACAGGGGTTTTTTGTGTCTGCTAGAAAGCAATAAATTTGGGGTTCTTTTCCTAAAGTGTTCCAAGGTAAAGTCTTTGACATTATCTCAGTCCCTAAACATCTGTGCAAGACCTGTGCACCTATGAGCGGAAGGGAAGTTAAATGCAGTGCCACTAACTTGGAGGTGTTTGTGTAATAACAAAGAACTGTAACTACTGCTTCAAAGAAAAATAAAAGAAAATAGTCAAGATTTCTACCATACTGGATACAGAAGTGTTTGTTTACTCAATCAGAGGTTAATTCTGCTCACAATGTTCTCCTTTAAGAAAAGTGAAGTTACCCAACTACTACTTCCCTTGCAGTTTAAGGCAACTCTAAGTAAAGAGAATCACTTGTGAGAGATACTAACACAGGAAACAAAAAGATCTCACAGCCTCAAAATAAGAGAATCACTTAACAGCCTGGCGTTAAGTCTGTGACGGGTTAATTGTGTATTAACTGCTTGCATTATATCTAAGAAACAAGTGGTCTGGGGATCTGATGGAAACAGAATTAAAAATCTGAATATATACAAATGCACATATGTACATAAGCTGATCCATCAACCTAGCAGAAACTAAATTTTACTGCTTATTAATGGTTTGAGTGTACTTTATTTTTACATTTCATATAGGAACAGTAAAAACTGAATGCTTAAGTACCTTGCCATTAGTGATGTACTTGCAATTAATTTTTAGAAACTTCTCTGTAAATGCTTCCTCCTCTTCGGAGGTGGACGATACCACTCTTGTAGGACGAACACATGCATGTGCTGGTGAAGCAGCAGACTCCTTCCGTTGGACTCCATCTGGATCCTAAAAAGGAATAAAACAAACCCCAAACAACTTAGAAATTAGCAACCTTGCCTTTTTCAGTATTAACTTTAACAGATCTTCTTTTAATTCTTTTTCTTTGATATAAAAGCAAATGTAGGTTCCAAATCTACTGCAGTTTTAAGGACTACTGCGATGTGGCAGTGTCTGTACCTAATCAACCACAGTTTAATCAGCCCACAGTAAGAAATGCTAGTGGGCTCAAAATTACTCAATACTCAAAAATACTCTGGAAATAAAGAAAATAAGAACTCCCACAAGGAAACACTGTTGCATACAAAATTGGAGCAGAAGCCATCAGAAAGGATTATTTTCCAACTAAAACAAGAGTCCTAATTAAATGCTTTCTTTCTCCTTCCATAATATTATATACTATTTATATTGGAAGAACCCTCTGAAGGTCAGCTAGTCCAACCTAGTGTTCAATACAGGCTTAAGCCTACACTAGATCATGTTGTTCATGGTCCTTCCAGTTGAGTTTAAGTCTTCAAGGCTGAAGATTCCAACAGCGTCTCCAAGAAACCTGCTCCAGTATTTAGCCACCCTCATCGTGAAAAATATTTTCCTGTTATTCAACCAGGACCTCTTGGAGCAGCAACTCACAGTTGTTGCTGCCCACCGTTTTACCATGAACATCTGAAGACCCTGACTCTCCTTCTCCTCCCTCTAACCTGTTTACTAGGTAGTACTAAAGGACAACCTGATTTCTGTGTTGCATTTTCTTTTCCAGCCTCCACAAACGCAGCTCCTGTTGCCAATCTTTGTGCCTCGTATGTTTTCATGTTGTGTCTATCTTAATGACCCTCCACTGGACTCTCTCCAGTATGGCACCTTGTCTTGTACTGGAGGTGCCAGAAGTGGACACAACAGTGCAAATGCAGCTTCACAAGCCCCCAGACAGCAGAATAATCACTTCCCTTAGCATACTGGTACTCCTCTTTCATCTGCTACCTGGCATGTGATATGCTTTCACTATCACAGGTGGACATTGTTCAACACGTCCACCAGGACATTACCTCAGCCTCTACCTGGCCTCTAAGTCTTCTTCTGCAAAACTGCTCTGTGGCTAGCTAACCCTCACCCTGGCTTCTTCTGTCCCAGGCAGGTCTTAGCTGTTGCTGAACTTAATGAGGTTTCCCTTACTTTTCTCCAGACTTCTGATGTCCCTCTAACAAGCAACTCTTGCTCTTCTCTGCAGTGTATTGACCACTTTCCCTAAATTTTACTGCTCCCTACCCCCAAGCTTGTTGATGCTGTCCTCTGTCCCACCATTCAGGTCACTGATGGGCAGATTATAAACAATACTGACCACAATGCAGACACTGAAGGATTCTCAACTCTTCACCACCACAGAAAAAACAAACAAACAAATAACCAACCACACACACAAACATTGACTCACTTTGAGCCCAAAGATCCTGCCAGTTTTTCCAGCCCATCTTGTAGTCCACCCATTCAGTTCAGAGTTTCCCCAGTATTGCTGCAAGGCTGCTTTGAGACAGTGTCAAGGGCCTGGCTCTGGCCAAGGTGAGTAACATGCACTGCTCTTCCCTTATCTGCTGAGCCAGTCACCATCACAGAATGCAATCGCTTTATCAGGCATGACATGCCCTTGGTGAATTCACTCTGGCTGTTCCCAACTATCTTTGTCTTTCACAGGCCTGGATATAACTTCCAGAGGATTTCTTTCATGACCTTCCTGGGCAGACAACAGGAAGAGTTATCTATCTTGCTATCTAACAGTACACTCAACTGTGAACATTTTCAGGGACAGTACAGAGAGTGAAAAGAGTGGTTCCAAATAAAAAGCTACATGTATAGTAGACAGACTGTGCCAAGGCCTATTTTATATTCAGAGCAATCCTGGTTTGAAGCTTAACCAACATTTAAAAGACTTCCATTTATATCTAGTTTATATTTTTAGTTATTAATAAAATATTACTATTTATTTAAAAAGTGAACTTCTATATTCCCTTTGGTTTTATGCTTTTCTGTTCAGTTTTATTCACTAGTATAGATGCCTTTAATCACATCCAGGAACATTACACAGAGTTTTCAGTTCACTGTCTCTGACACTACTTTAGCCTTGCCTGCATCTTGCAATTCTGGTTAGAAAGAAAACAAAAAAGCCAAAACAACTTCTAGAACCCTGAACTGAAATTGCTGAAAAAGCTAATGAAGATGGAATTAAAAGGCAAACTTTCTGGAGATAACTTCTCTTTCTATATATGCCTTTCTCCTAAAAACTATGTGGTCACCTTTGTGATGCATATAACCTGGCAAGTGGCTACAAGTGTCTACAGCTGATCTACAAGTCCACTGTCAATAAGCCAGATATTTCTCACTCATACTGCCATGCAACACAAAAGCAGGAATAATATTGGTGGCAAACTTTCAAATTGAATGACAACACCCTTGTCACTACCTATTCTGAAGTGGATTTAAGTTTTATAGGTAGTAAAGTTTATTGGATCTTCTCAAATATGTGCATCAGACTGCTGAATGAAGAAACCCTTCACAAAAAAAAAAGTCAGTCTAGGCTGAATTCTTACACAATGATACTAACAAACTTACTGAAACACAGACTGTGAAGTGTTACAGGGGCTATGCAGAATGAATTAAGAAATGGTTTGGCTTGGCTGGGAGTCTCAAGATCATCTAGTCCCAACTCCCATGCCATAGGCAGAGACATCTGCCACTAGATCAGGCTTCTCAAAGCTCCATCCAACCTAGATTTGAACACTTCCAGGGACGGGGTACCCAAAGCCCATCTGGCAACCCATCTCAGTGTCTCACCACCCTCACGGTAAAAAATTTCTTCCTAGTATCTAGTCTAAATCTACTCTTCCAACTTGAAACTGTCACCTCTCATTCTATCACTACACTCTTTAATAAAGGGGCCTTCCCCATCTTTTCTGTAGTCCCCCTTAAGTACTGGAAAGCTGCTGTAATGTCTCCCTGGAGCATTCTGTTCTCCAGGCTGAACCACCCTGACTCTCTCAGCCTGTTGTCATAGGGGAGGTGCTCCAGTCCCCTGACCATCTGGTTGTATTTAGGCACGTGGTTGTGTTAAGCTACTCCAATGTTTGACAACACAGAAACACAATAACAGAACATATAGTAGTTTATATTTTGCCTCAACGAAGGTTCACATGTTGATTAGTCATCTTACTCTATTTCAGTGACCACAGCACAGAGAGAAGACCCCTTTACATTACACAGGCAGAGTAACAAATCCTCATCACTTTGAGATGTATTTATATTTAAACTGCAAATCTGGAGTCAAAATCGGAGGAGAGTCAAAGATGACAGACATCAATACAGGGTATTAAAGAACATATGGTAGCATTTCTCTCAGTTGTAAGGATAGCAATCAAAGAGAGAAAAGAGAAACACGGAAAACAGGTGCTATGATGAAGAAGAAAACCCTCCAGCCTTAACTCTCAAAAAGAAGTAGAGTGCTTTTTCTGTTGCTGGAGAATCTGTCAAAACCAAAACCAAACACACTGACACCCACAGAGTCCACACTGACAAGTGCAAGCTATTTCTGTTTTTTGCTTTCTTTTCACAAACTATCTAGGAACATCCCTTACCTCCTTAGATGTACTTTTTTGAATACCTCAGAAAAAGAAATTTTCATAAACACTTTGTTATATACTGTCACATTCCTCATTTGTCTCTTCCTGAAGCATTTAAAAACTTCTTGTAGTGATCCACATGTAATAAGATGCACAAAATAGTTCCACAACAGTACTGTGTCAGTTAAGACCCAAATTGTTGCTAACATTGAACTGTCTACACTACACAAACCAACTTTTTGTATAAGAAGATTTTAACTCCTCAATTATTTTAATCTACTTTGTTTCCTCTACACTTTCAAGCTTTTATCTTTGCTATGTGCATAGAGTCAAAGATTCAAATTACAGTTATGGTTACACTATTAAGCCTCATTATCTACTTACTAGATGCAAGCAAGCACATACAAAGTAATCCATGAAAGCAAGAATGCGGTGTTTTTCTGACCTGGGATCCAGTGCACTGTAGGAAGAGCTCTTATTTCTAGTAGTAAAACTAACAATTCTTCCTTGAGTGATCTCTCATGACATATACTATATAGGTAGGCCTATCCAAGCATTGACAGTCATTCTGAGACCGATATAAAAGACTAGTCTATTTACTGTGCTACACCACCTTCACTTTGTCATAAAAGAAATTACTTAATACAAATGACAGCGTACATCTCACAAAAGCAGGCATACTAAGTCAGATGAAATGTGTAACAGCAAAACCAAACAGTAAATTTTAGTAGAAGGGTCACAGACTGTAATGCAGCTTGGGAACCTATTCAGTAACAAAGCAGTATCTTTATATTTAAACATCTCTGGACCAAGTCATGCAAGCATATAAATAAAATGCTGAAAGTCTCAAACCTTCCTAAACTTTGAGCACACAAAGTGCTAGAGGAGATATTTGACAGCCTGACTGAGCACTATGAAGCTCTATGAAGCAAATTTGTTATTTGAGAGAAAAGATAATAACAACTGGGAATAGAGCAATAGTGACATATTAAGAAACACCTGATTAAGGTCATAGTTGCATAAACTGCAGAGAAGCTCAGGCTCTAACACAACATATGCAGGGCTACAGTTCTCCCCATGGAATTCTGTTGACAGTAAACCACTGTTCCTGGAAAGATATGATTTCACAAAGCCAGCTCCTAGCCAAAAAAAGTAAAATCTACATTTGAGCTGAATTACAGAGCACCTTTGACAGCTAAGCAAGTTTAGTATTTCGAAGTCTGCAAAGGTAGAACTCATGAGTACAAGTCGGCTATAGAGAACTCTGTATTAGCTCTTCATTGAAATGTACCTTTTTTGACTCTCTACTTCATATTGATAAATGAAACTAGAGAACTCCCTCCCACACCTCTACAGGGAGCAGAGTTTACTCTGAGCTACCCTTTAGCTACTTGAGTATTCTTGCTAATGTATCATCGCTATAAAAATTATCAATAAGATTTAGAGACAAATGTTTAACTAGTTCTGAAAGGTAACAAGTACAGAAATGCAACAGGAACTAGCATTTAAGATTTCAGTGTACAAGGATAGTATTTTGCTACAAATATCTTCCCTTCAGTTTTCAGTCATTTATAACGATTAAAATATTATATTTTCCTTAAAATAGGTACTATTTTACTTGTCAACTCCAAGTGTTGTAAAATATTTTCTCCTCAAAATGAAAGAAGAGTTTCAGAAGAAAGCATAACATCTGTAACATTTATATTGTAAGGGAAAATTAATTTCAAGGACAATAGGTATACCTACATTTACTGTAGCCTTGTCAAGCTCTGCTTCGGAAGATGTAGGTGATAGGGGACTTATAGGACTTAAAGAGGGGGAGCTGTCCACACTAGAAATGTAGTCTGGGTCAGGAACATACAAAATCTATAAAGAAGATATCACGTAGTTAGAAGTTATGCTTTCAGGTTTACTTTAGATTTCCCACCAGTTCAGGTATATATGCTATGATTTCTCAAAATAAGCTACACAAAATTGTTCCTACTCCCATGAATTTTAACAGAAATTATGAGTTGAGGGAAAACACAACACCATGCAAAGTACTTCTTAATTTTAGCTTTGAGTTTTAAAATGCTATCATAAGATTGATTTTTAGTCACAGTAATGGAGCAATTTCTATCTAAATAAAGTTTAGATAGAAAGCGTTGAAGGTATGAAGCATGCCAGAAACCCCAAACACAGTGCCCAAGGAATATCTGCCCAATTATTTCTCTTGCTATTACTTTGAGTAACCAAGAAACAGGCTGGGGAATAAGGAAAAAGAAAAATCAGCTGAAGTTATTTACCCCTTAAATATGATATTTTGGCCATCAGAAATAAACACAGGATTTTTTCAAAAAGAGGGCTAATATCAAATGGCCAGTGGTTAATACCATAAGCTGACCTATCACTTGTTTCCAGGTCTGTCTTTTAAAGAGAAGTGAACAGGGAAGAAACAAAACACAAAAAGACCAACAACAAACAAAATGGAAAAATATACAAGAAATAGTGACCTATCAGAAGTGAATGATAGCTCATATACTGGTGGTAAAGACAGCAACTTTTCAGAATGGAATAGAAATACCATTCCATTTATTAAAATAGAATTGCAGGGAGTAATATGCAGTCAGGAATGTAATTTATAAGCCGTATCCTGAATTTGTCTTCTCATAGAACCATAGTATACCAGGTTGGAAGGGACCTCAAGGATCATCTAGTCCAACCTTTTAAGGAAAATAACAACAACAACAAAAAAATATAGGTCAATAGTTTAAATGAGATAGCCAAGCACCCTGTCAAGCCGAATCTTAAAACTCTCCAGCGTAGGGGAATCAATCACTTCCTCTGGGAGATTATTAGAGTGTCTCATTGTTCTGATGGGGAATTTTTTTTTTTCCCTGAAGTCCAATCAGGATCTCCCTGGGAGTAACTTATACCCGTTACCCCTTGCCTTTTCCACATGACTCCTTGTAAAAAGGGAGTCTCCACCTTCTTTACAGCCACTTTTTATGTACTGGTAGATGGTAATAAGGTCTCCCCTAAGCCTTCTCTTCTTAAGGCTGTACAAACCCAGTTTTCTCACCCTTTCTTCATACAGCAGGTATTCCAGTCCTCTGATCATCCTTGTGGCCCTTCTCTGGGCCCTTTACAGCCTGACCGCATCTTTTTTTATATAATGGGGACCAACACTGAATGCAGTACTCAAGGTGTGGTCTGACCAGTGCTGAGTAGAGCTGGCGTAAGCTCAAGCTGGTAAGCAGTCTGCTGTAGTTGCAAAGTAACAGTTTAGCTTGTATCCAAGTGCTATTATATAAAACCAAATATACTTAATGATAAGTCCTCTGATCTTATTTAAGGAAGGTTGTTAGCTTCACTGTTCCCTTTTTAGGCCATTATTTAAGAAGCACAAGGAAATCACAAATTAGAGAAAATGAAAAATTATTTTACAAAGCCAATAGGAAAACCAGGAAGAGGACTTTTAACACTTTCCCTAGTAGAGATGAGGAATAGGGAAAAAGGTCTTTATTGGATAAGTAACATATAGTGTAATAGTACCTGTCCAGGAACGACTGCTCTGGAGAAAAGTTTATTTAATTGAACCAGTTCATTGGGTGTTGTATCAAATTTCAAGGCAATACTGTTTAAAGTATCTCTTGATTCCACCTGTATCAATTGGGGAAAAAAAGAAAAACAAACCTGTAAGCAGTTAGTTCAAATAGTGGCTTGCAAATTTTATCACTTGTAGATTTAGCAAGATTTTTGTCAACTTTAAGTCTTCTTATGACTGCCCTCAAAAAACCCCAACAAAACAAACCAACCCAAAAAACATACATACTCCCTAAATATTAATCTATTGCAAGGCCATATAAGGACACCTGCCTTCCCACTATGTTTCCAGGTGGCCAGAACTGTCAGTCACACACCCTGAGCTGCAGGCTCAGCTACTGCACCAAAACTGCTGGTCTATAAATTCACTGCTGGGTACAACTTGAGGAATACATGGAACCCTTCGTTATCTCTCTTCAACGCCTCTTCAATTACAGAAAAGCTGAAGTAATCTTTATGATTACAAACATGCTCTCTTTCTACTGAAATAAGCTTCTCTTAACCTAGCTTTGAATTAAAATACATCACTTAAATAAAAAGCAAAAATACTGAAGCAAAGCAGGTTAACCAGTATGACAGCAGATGGAGCTTAAGCACTTTGAGCAAGTGATTCCCAAGTAATGAAAGGTTTTTTTTCAAGCTCTTCTTTTCAGCCCAATCTCCCCAAAGGTATTCAATATGAACCAAGAGAAGAAAGCACAGGGAGAAAGTTTTATTCACAGACAGTATTTCACAATAAAGAATTCATAGCAAACATTTCATAACAGTGAAGATGATATGACAAGGTTGAGCATGAAACCAAAGGAAATGTATTGCATTATGGCACAGGGCTTAATAAACATTGTACCAGGAAAAAATAAATCTTCTCAATCAAGAGAAAAATGATGCAATATAAGCAAAGTTACATTTGCATTGCTAAATATGGAGCACAAATAGAAAAAAATAAAAATCCAATCACTGCCAGCTTAAATACCTTATCATTTGTCCTTTGTATTACATCTGCACAAGTTAGACACCCTCCACTCTATAAAAATAGTAAGTACTAGGTTAATTACTCACAGGTTCAATTTTCCTTCTATTTTCAGGCTATTCACTTCTTTTCTTGACATTTACAGAAAAGAATGCTTTCTCTTTAAATTCCCTTTTCTTTATTTAAATTTCATGGGAAAAGTTGGGAAGGAGAGGGAAAGACAAAGCCACATTTTTCTTCATATTGGGTACATTCTACACACAAGTGTTTTGAGAAACTCAATGGCTGCTTCAGCATACCACTAGGTATCTTCTGCTCTCTACACTCACCTCCTTAACAAAAGTGTGGGAGCACCATGCCTCATATACCTTGTCAACTGTGCTAGACTTAAACATAGATATCATTTACTTCTCCTTGAACAATTGAACCAAAGGTTCAATCAATGAGAGGAGGGAAGGAAAAGTCTCAGAGCATAAATGCTTTAAGAGCTTTGGGTACTGCTTGCTGACCTTACACAGTCACACAGAAGACAACAGTGTTTGGAACCTAAAGAATAAAATGCTCTGTTTTCGTAAGCACACTGCAGTGGAGGTAAACAATGAAATACACACTGGGCTACCCTGCTTCCAGATTTCCTTTACTGTGGACTGTGTCAGCTGAATTAGTGTATTTCATACTGCAACTAATAAGCATTATGTGTTTCAGCAGAATATAATGAGGCAAAAATAGCAAAAAATAAGAGTATTCTCATGCACCACTTCTAATTGTACTAAAGCAGAAATCAGAACTGGACCCTAATCTAACCAGATACACTACTTCTTCCACGGATAATAACAAAACTGACAATCTAATCAAGGAACTGTAATGTCTCCATCAGAAGCTTTACATAATACAGGAGTTTTGCTAAAATCAACTGTAAAGAAAGATTCAAAAGCTTTGCCTAATTCAAAAGCTTCCTCTCACGTAAATGCTGAAGGACAACACTTAGCTGCCATTCCTCCTGTGTCACTTAATGATTGAAACATTTAAGATGTTTGATTAACTTATGACATGACTAATTATTTAAAACATTTAATTAAAATTGCAAAACACTTAAGCCCTTTGAGTGCATTCACTCTTTTCATCCCTCAGAAATAATATCGTCTGGTGAGATCTCTTAGCAGCTAAAGGCTTTATCTCACAAATCACGAACACGAGAATGGAGAACACAAACATCCTTTTTTTATTTGGCTGTAAAGTTTGCACAGGAGAATCCCCACACTAAGTGGGATTTCAGAGATCAGCACCAATACTTTCCTAAAACAAAGAAATCTTTCATGTAGTAATGACATCCTGAAATATCTCCCTATATTTGAAAGTCAATTTTCTAATTCTCAGGCTTTCTACTATTTAAGAACCATAATAAAAAATAATTAAAAAAATCTGAACATCCAAGACCTGAAAGAATGACTTTGTGAAAAAAGCATAGGTTAGGAACGAACAAACAAAATAGTCCATCACATATCACAGCCACTCCCCAGCTTTTCCAATAATTTTTTCCCTTCATCGATTCAATACTGGATGTGAGGACAAAAAGTCATTCCTTCCCTCCCAGGAAACAAACTTTCTATACATTATGCATGTAGTCATTTAAATGCTATTATGAATATTAAGAATTCTATCTAAATATTTGGATAATAAAGCACTATACTGAATCTTCATGGCAAAATATCCCCTTCTGAGAAGGGAGGGGGGTGATGAACGGTGATTGTATTGTTTCATCACTTCAACAGAAAGGCAGGATTTGTTCAAATACAAGTCAAGCTCTGAAAAAAACAATCAATGGACACAAAAACCCCACTATTTTATTCCCCAAAACAATCTGAAATGGACTTAAGTAGTCCAGCTAGTGCCTTGAAGTGGTTCAACACATATCACACATTGGCTTTGTTTCTTTCAGTGTAGTGACCCGAGTAGATACCGATTAATGAAAATGTAAAAACAAAATCACTTACTGAGGACTGGGTTAAGTTTAACTCACAAAACCTCTGCTTTGTACAATAACTTTTATTAAAAAAAAAATCTTGAAATATAAGCAGCTTTCCTAAACTCAGGAGCAAGAAATTCTACTCATCAACTCTCTTATGTAGAGACAATAAACATGAAACTTTATTACCAAGTTACAGCTACCTTATGTAGTCACATAGGTAGACAAATAAGGGTAAAATTAAGTTGCTGAAGTTAGTTTTTACAACTACGACTAGATTCAGAGCTGCTTTAAGATCCATACCTTCCATCTTCCTTTTCAATTCAATTTCCACTTCAATTCATTGTTTCCATTTGAGCAGAGGTGCATCCCACTGCCCCTTTTCATTTACTTATATACCCATGTTTGCCAGATGTGCTTGTGTGCTCCAGTAGACAGATAGCTTCAGAATCACCACTGACTATGGTTCAAACTGCCTTAATTTCTGTCAGATTAGCAGCTGTCAAAGTTATTTAAAAACTTTATTTAATAACAAATTCTCTACTCATATTTTAATGAGTCTTACTGTCATTGCATTGCAGCAACCAGAGTTCACTCCTCCCTCCATTAAAAGTTATACACTGAATACATACAAATCAGAGTGCAAAAACAATTCAAGTATTTCAAGACTTGTTGTCAAAGAACCAGAAAAAAACACCAAACCAATAATTTAAGAGTATTAAAAGGAACTAACAAAATTAAAGACATAAGACAAGAAGGAGGGGTGAGGGCAAAGGGAAGGACACAACAACTTTGGCGCTTTACCCAAGCCTTTAGAAATACCAGATTATGACAACAGTAACTAATTGTTAATAGGTCTAATTTCTATAGGTTTAATTTGTATAATATGCAACATATGGAACTTGTAAATAACATAAAAGCAGCTTCAAAAATTATTTTGAAATTACTTTGTTGGATGTTTTACATATGTCATCATTATGATGGACATTTTCTAACTTCCCCCAAATAGGGAAGACGACTATGACAGCGGTTTGCTCAAAGAAAAGTGACAGTCAGACAAGAACATAATCCCTAGCTTTGAAACGGAAGCACCAAGGAGAAACTTCCAAGTTTTCAGTAGTCTAAACAGCATGTAAAGGCTTACAATGGCAAGAAAACTAGTTGGACCAGAAAAACAGAAGAAGCTTTAGCACTCTCTATCCAAGCTACCCTAGGACTGAAAGCGAAATCTACAGTTACTCTAGAAAGATTAGTAGATATTATTTATCTACTCTCAAAATAAACATGTTAAGCAAGTCACTACAAGAAGAGATTCCAAGTATTCATGTGAGTTTGAAGTCTAGCAAACTTTCACCTGTTCGATAGTTAAAAAAACAAACCCACCCCAAAATAACTTGCCACCCTCATCCCTTGAGCTAAGAAAGGATCAAAAGTTCCTCCTTGTTTAACCTTAAAAAACTAGCTTCAGAAGCACCTGTATTTTTGTTCTCAGTATACACATCTAGCTGTTTTCTAACTAAAATAAAAAAAAAAAGTCCAGATCCAGTTTCCAGATGTTGGACTTACCGCTAAATAACCTGGGAAAGATCACATGCAGGAAAACTGGTAGATAACTCTGAAGACTCTGGTTTAAAACTCAGTCTTAAGACTCTGGTCTTCTGTGACCTTCATTAATCGTTATCAGGCTCTCCTGATCTGGACAACATGCTCTGTGCTTATCTGTTATGTCAGAAGAGCACAGTCTTTGATCCCCAGAGAGATAAAGGGGAGGGAGTAGGTCAGGGAAGGCAAGTCTTACAATGAAGACTTCAACAATGATAAACCCAATCACCTATCTCCATTGATCACTTGCACTTTTTGTTTATAAAATATTACTTTTCCTAGATAGTATTACTACACTTGAGGAAAAAACTACCTGTAAATAGCCACAATTATTTCCTTTTTCTCTTTAAACAGAGACGGGTTAGAAGGCTTTTGCTGGAAGTCATGCAACTGCTAGCATGCTATTATCACTGATGATCAGTGGCCAACATTGCCTGCTTATCTCATTTACTTTTCCTGTACTTGGCTCTTCTAACACCTGTAGGCAGACACTGGTTCTGTTTGTACATGTAACACAAAAGACTTCTAAATTAATGTTAATATAATGAAGTTATGTCAAATAAGCAACATAAAAATGCTATTTTCATAATATAAAAGGGACTAAAGAACATTCTAACTAGTAACAATAATTCACCTAAACTATTTGCTCACCTAGTCCTTACAGCCTGTTAACATGCATTGGCTGTGTGCAGAAAACAACTGACCTGGAGCACCAACTGGGAATTCTGAAATAACAGACAATACCAATTTGCATCTAATGTGTTGGCTGCCATTCAGAAAAGGGGAAAATATATTAACTTGAAAAAATCATCTCTTCACTGTCTAAGCAATAACAGTAGAAAGAAAGCAAGAGTTTTCTGTATCCTTTAGTGACAGCTTAGCACCTTCACTTAGAACCACATCCACTGACATCATCTTGCTGGTGCAACATACAGAACAGTAGCTCCAAGTTTTTATCCTTTGGGCATTCTTAATTAAAATATTTAAGAGTTACTGCTTTTTGGCTTTAGCTTTAAGAAGCAAGTGTATTTTATTGTTTATTTGTCCCCAAAGTAATGTTTTTATTAAAAAAACAAACAAAAAACACAAACAAAAACCCCAACCACTGGTGGGAAGTCCATTTTACCTTAAAAACCCAAAGCTTGCATCAGTCAGATTCCATCTCATTCTGAACTTTAGGAATACAAACAAGCCCTTCCCTATTAAAACCATGAACCCACTGGAACAACAAGCACATTAAATTATTATTAAAAAACAAAGCAAAACCCACCACTATTCAACACTATGGGGGTGGAGAGGGAAGTCTGGTTTCTTCCTTCATCCTTCTACTACTTCTACAAGCAGCAACACATGCAGACATATAAATACATGTGTAGATATGTGTATGAGTGTGTGCTGTTGCTCTGAGAGGTTGTAGGATGAAAGCAGAAAGTAGACAGAAGTTCTGTCTCCACATGGAATAAAGTCTTAAATAATAACAGCAGCAAATTATCACAAAGCTACCAGATCTCTCATATACATGTATTGAGCATAACCTCGGTTCCTAAAGGTTAAAGCTATGTATTTTTTAATGAAAACATGTGCACAATGCATAGCCAAAAGCTCTGAAAATCTGATGTTATTTAAGTACTTCAGGAGTGAAATGTATAGCAAGACCAGACAGAATATGATATTTGTGAAACTGAAATGCACCACTTTCCATACACACAACAGGCTCCTTTAGAAACTGGAGTAAGTCAAAAAGAGGACAACTTTGATTCTTATTAATTGTCTTTTTGACTCACAGGGAAGCGATGCATACCTCGCTATGTATTAATAAGTTATTTTTGCAACTGAAACCCTACCTACTGAAACACAGAAACCTACAGAAGTAGATGACAACTTGACACAAACA
>JANIJG010003750.1:0-52949 GCA_024611175.1 Megaceryle torquata | reverse complement strand
AAGTTATTTTTGCAACTGAAACCCTACCTACTGAAACACAGAAACCTACAGAAGTAGATGACAACTTGACACAAACATACTAATTTTAGAAAGGAAAGCTTAATGATTTGGCTTTGCCTGGACTCTTAGATATCAAGGTAAACACGTGCACATAGAGATAAATGAAGGGATTTACTGACTGAAGAGGAACCCCTGTTTTACAGAGGTACATCTAAACATTTTTTTCCAATTCTCACACAAAATGTGGTTAATGTAATAGAAACAACAGTCACATTTACTTTACCATTCTTCAACTGCTAGAACCTAAGCAGCACAAATCTCTTTCCCAAATTTCACCTTCAAGGAAGTCTTCATTATAGCCTACAATTATATTCAAATTCCCAATACAAGTCACACTAACACAGTGCTTCTTGCTCCAATACACACACCCTCGGCCTCTCTCCAAATGACTGTATCACAGTCTTCTCAGTAGTTAAGCTATGACTTGGCTCATTGTAACATTAAGAGTTAAGGCTCCCCCACATCCCGCATTCTTGCAGGAAGAAAACACTAAGAGGTCATGTAAAGACTGTTTTACGAAGAAGTTCTCATTTTTATGTCCAGCTTCAAAAACATTCAAAGGTAACTGTGACAGATTTTCTCTGTTTTAATGTCAACCCTATAAGCATTATTTATAGGCTTAATTATATTTCCAGTATATAACACAAGACAGACACTTCTCACTTCAGTTTCCCTTAGTAACCACAAATGTGAAAAGCTGACTGCAGCACAGTTTGAGGGTCATTTCAAGAACAGAACAGGCAGAGAAAGGCTCCATTTTCAGATGCTGCTGCAGAAACAGATCTGTACAATAAAAGGTATAGATCTATGAAAATTATGAGAAAGCCAGAAGGTCAGTATGAAAACACAGCTTCCCCATCCCACCCCAGCTTAATTTTGTTATTTCTCCTGATGCCAACAGTTTCTTAATAATGCTGAAAGCAGGAAACTTGCACATGATTTTATAATTAATGTTATTCACTGTTTCTAACTAATTATCTAAAACTGAACCTGATTAGCTTTGCTTTTTCTGAAGAAAAAAAAAGTTAGAGGGAAAAAAACCCACAAAAACAAACCCCACCAAACATTATTCAAGTACTACTAGCTAATTTCACAGGAAATAAACTGGGAAATAAGCTATTGGACATAGAGAATTCTAAGATTAAAGGTAATGCACATTACTCTTTTGCTTATATTTCATAATGAAACTAAGTCTGTACTTGTTATGCAATGACATTCTAACAATAAAGCAGCAACTTACAGAATATTCAATAGTCCCTCTAGGCTTTTGAAAAGACATTCGTCGCCCATCTTTCTTGTCTGCAGTCTTCTTCTGGCCAGTGTCTGAAAAAAATTGAGGTAACGTGCGTGTTAAATTCATTTTTCTCTCTCAGTACTGTCACGGGCTGGTGACTACAGCCCCGTGGGCAGACATCTAATTCACCAGTTACACAGCTTGCTCCCAGTGACTCTTAACAGACAACTAGCTGCTAGAATAAGGACTTCACTTCTCTGCAATGCTTTAAGAATTTGACCAATATAAACCACTGATAACTAGGAAACAACTAACTGCATAAATACTTGCTCCTATCCAGGAAGCTATTAATGAAGGAAGACTAATTAGAAGATTGACCCCATGAGGCAAGCAACATTTCTGGAACTTCCGTGTTTAACTGGGTTTATATTATACTCAGCCTGCTTTTGTCTAGAGGGGAGATGATCTAAAGTTCCAGTGTTTGATCTAATCAGTTGGGATTCTGTTACTATTTGGTAAGTACAGAATATTTAGAACTTTTCTATAAAACAAAGAGCATTAGTTTTTAATTTCACAATTATCCTGTCTGTAGCAAATACGTATAGCCTGCATATAAACAAAGATTCTAAATAAACACAAGTTAACAACTGCTGTTTTTATTTAGCTCTTGTATTTTGATAAGCTCCATTTCACAGGCCAAACTGACAACAATTTGTACCTGAAGCATACTCTACTTTTTTGTATTAGTTGGGTCGATATTTATGATAAACCCAATGCAACAGAGTGCTTACATGATTCAACATAAAGCTTTTAACATTCGTGTCTATACACACACTTTTTTTTTTTTTTGAGATCAATCTCTGCAGAAGTCAGGTTTCTGTCACAGAGCCTCTACCCTCAACAGTTAAACATCTGCTACTAAGGAGCCCAAAATACCTACGTGAACGAGATGGTTTTTACCAGAACTTTATCTTTAGTCAAATATTTCAAACCAAATTGAGTAAACAAACATACAAAATATATTTTTTCTGAAGTATTTTAGCACGGCTACATTGGGAATAGAAAACACACTGTACATCTGTTTAAGCCTCACCTGAGGTAGCAAGGAAAATTGCTACAAATTGACAGCAACTTCTGTACAATATTATTTTTAACTACTGTCACTGGAAAAGAGATTAGACAAATACTTGCAGGAATTTCATATACACCCCTCACAAATTTCTACATAGAGAGTTAAAGGTATCAAGTTAGAAAAGGAAAAGAAAGCAAACATAAATTAGAGACAGTTCTGCAGTACTAAAAAAAGGACCTGCTGCTTTAGACTTCAGAGAACTCTGGCAACTTCAGGACAGCAAGAGTAACCAGGGCTTAGGGGTGGGGAGGGAACGTCTCTGTTGGAGGCACCCCAGAGAAAGCAGAGATGCCAGGAGAATTCCTGCCACAAATTCCCCAGGATCTTATAACCCACAGTTTTTCATAGTTTTGTGTTGTTTTTTTTTCCTAAATGTCATCCCCTCCCATACCCAAGACAGTAATTCCTACCCTTTCCATCAGTGCCCACGTGGATCCTTTCCCTCTGTGACAGCATTATTTCCCCCTCATTCTATGGATACCAGATTCAAGTGTTTCATAACTTGCTGTGACCTATGTCCCCTGACTCAGAAAAAGGTGGAGGCAGGCAGTGCTGAGCTACATGTGCACTGCCTACCCAGCTGGCCCAGGTTGGGCAGAGCTATCAAACACCACATCTCTGCCCACAGCGTAAGTGCTTGAGCTGTCTGTTCATACAGAAGCCATCCATTTGGCCCAGCATCTCATACACAAAACTAGGAGGGCATTTCAGTTGTGAACATAGGCCAGAGTAGCAGAGACATGACCTCAATCTGCCTGATGGCATACTGAAAAACCTCCTACTATCAAGGCTGACACACTGGCAGGAAGGGATGCCATCCAGAGGGACCTGGACAGGCTTAAGAGGTGGGGCCATACCAACCTCATGAAATTCAACAGGCCAAGTGCAAGGTCCTGCATCTGGGTTGGGGCAATTCCAAGTACAAATACAGGTTGGGTGGAGTATGGATAGAGTGTAGTCCTGGGTAGAAACACTTGGGAGTGCTGGTTGATGAAAGGCTCAACATGAGCCAACAATATGCACTGCAGCTCAGAAAGCCAATTGCTGCATCAAAAGAAGTGTGCCCAGGAGATTGAGGGAGTTGGTTCTCCCTCTACTCTACTCTTGTAAGATCCCACCTGGGGTACTGAATCCAGCTCTGGAGCCCCCAAAACAAGAAGGACATGGACCTGTTGAAGTAGGTCCAAAGGAGGGCTACAATGATCAGAGGGCTAGAGCACCTCTCCTATGAGAACAGGCTGAGAGAGCTGGGGTTGTTCAGCCTAGAGAAGGCTCCAGGGAGACCTTACTGAAGCCTTCTACTATCTGAAGGAAGGCTACAAGAAAGCTGGGGAGGGACTTTTTCCAAGGGCTTGTAGCGATAGAATGATGGGTAATGGCTTTAAAATAGAAGAGGGTAGATTTAGATTAGAAATTAGGAAGACGCTCTTCACCCCAAGGGTGGTGAAACTCAAGAACAGGTTGCCCAGGAATGTTGTGGATGCTCCATCACTGGCTGTGTTCAAGACCAGTTTGGGTGGCGTTGTGAGCAACCAGTTCTGGTGGAAAGTCTCTGATCATGGCAGGAGGGTTGGAACTAGATCCTTTCCAACCCAAACCATTCCATGATTCTATGATCTTTCACAGAACAAGCAGGTTATTTATTTTTGAGAGGAAAATAAATGCATCTTTCAGCCATCCTTGTGGCCCTAGTACTCTAGGAAGCACTTGAAAGCAGAAACAGCTGCCAGCGTAGGATGCAGTGCTCTGAAAAGACCTCAGCACCCAGGAGAATCAGTCTCACCCTTTAATTTTAATTATTTTCCTGATAACTCTGTTGCACATGAGCTCATCTTGTTAGGTTACACACAATCATTACCTTATCTGCCAGCAGTAAGCTAGAGACTACCAAAGGCTGATGTTCTCAGACTACAGGTCTGAGAAAAACCTGACATCACCAACCATGCTGTGTACCACCTTGAGTCAACAGGAACTTCTTTAACAAGGGGATCTGTGGTGCTAGGTTAACAGAGATCCAAGCCATGCTGCTTTAGACAGAAACAAGACCAGACCTTTCATAGCATTAAGGTTGATGCTTTGATTCTGAACTGCCATTTCGCAGGACTGGGCCTTCACAACAGCTTGAAACACATGTCAGATCCACAAATGACAAGCAAATACTTCAGCTGTCGAGGATTCAGAACTAGAAAGATGCAGAAGGCAGTGTTCAAAGTTACACCAGATCAATATATAGTCTGAATGCATGAATACAGAAACTGAAGATTAAATGTCTGTAGCATAAGAATAGTTACAGATGATCATAAACAACCAGAGAGGTCTCACTGTTCCAACTTATATAAATAAGATAGCTAAGTGGTTTTTAGGAACATTATGTTTTAGGAACATACAGTTTTTAATGAGGTAGTTTTGACCTTAAAATATGCAACAGTCAGTGGCATTATTCAACTGAAATTTGACAACAACTGAAGGTTAATTCCAAGATTTATAGGGGAGGTTCTATTAAGTGCCTCTCTATGGCCCTGTGTTTTGAATTTTGGCTGACTGAAAATATTCCTGCGGCACTCCTAGTTCAAACTGACGTGACAGGAATGACATCTCATTTCTTAGTATGAAATGAATTGTAGACCTTCAATTTTCTGTTTGCCGATGCTTCTAGCATATCCATTGGACTTGTGGCAGTAAATGCTGGTAAAGAGAACTCAAGATTTGTATTGTAATTAACAATGCAGTGATACATGCAAAGAACTGCTTAGGAGGATCTTCAAGCTCTGCATAGAGCAAGATGTATGGAGTTTTCCTTTACCCTACTGCACAAGCTTAAATATCAAATAACTGGCAGTGTTTTCCAGCTGCCAGTCTTCTATTAATTTTTATGTTAGCAGAAATCACAAAGGAACTTTTTTCAGAGGAATAAATTAATAAATCAAACACGCATCCTCTGAGAGAAAGCAAATAAGCTGGACAAGTCAACTACTAACACAAATTGTTTACAATTAATAACTGAGCTTATTATGGCCAAGAAGATGAGAAAAGGATGATTTACACACACCCCCCCCAACAGAAACTGTGAGTTATACATTAGATTTACATGTGTTTAAGAAAAAGGCAGAGGCGGTAACCTTGTTAACTGCTTGTCTAGGACACAGTTTTTCACAGGATCCTAAAAAAACCCAAACCCTTGCAGCACATATGGGGTGTAGATTTTTAAAAACTCAATCTCAAGAGAGTAAGGAAAGAAAAGTAGCCTTTCTTTGAAGTGTTCTTGAATACACTGTTATTGAGGAGCACATGAAACAATTTGCTAATTGATAATGCAGAGAAAGCAGAGATATTGCATCTTTATTAAATTAGTTCTGTGCAATAACAATTATGAATAGGTTGTAAACATCTAAAGGGACAAAAAAATGTGAAGTAGGAAATCTTTATACTGCATAAACCATGGTAACTTGGGGTTCTTAACAGCAAGGCCTACATCTCAGCAGACCATCTCTTTGACCCTTCTCCCCTTCCTGCAGTTAGATATACTTATGCCAGTTGCTGGAATATTATTTAGTTATCTACCAGTGTCTTTGGAAGCAGAAACAAAGAGAGCCTAACAGTAGCCTACAAGATGCTAGTAGCCTGCAGTTTCTAGCCAAAATGATAGGTTTTCAGACCAGAGCAGTCTCATAAACAATGCCCCATTTAGTTTCCTCTTGATAAGCAACTGCTACTTATTCAGCGATTCGTTCTTTCCAAGTCATGCTCTCGAAACTCTTGATCCTTATCACTGCTCTTCACATGATTCTTTTGTTCACATTTTTCTCAAGCAAAACCCCAAACTAAATGCACCCAAGACCTTGTTAATGCTGCATCAGCACTTCAAAACCATCATAATAGTTTTTTTTCTACAACAGATTCTGCACTGATTCAAATTACTTTTGCAATTCCCCTAACACACGACTCTCTTCTCTGCTAGCCAGTCGTATGCTAGCCTAGATGCTGCATAGCATGTAGGCAGAAATAATTAAATGCATGATTTCAGTTGAATTGAAACAAATTGAAACAAACAATTAAATAGAAACAAATTTAAGGCCAGCCACTTCTCCAAACACAGGGAGGAGACAAAGCCAGCCCCAGGCATAACATTTCAGGGTATGTGTAACACATGGGCTTTCTTCTAAAATAAGATTTCACATTCAAAGAAAACAGAAATGCTTCACCAAATTTTCAGATTATGCCACAGGATGTGTTAACAAGAGTAAGCTTCCTTCCCTGTTCTGTCTGAACTACGTATATAGTTTCATCCATCAGAGATGGCCTAGCTGCAATCTCCACCTATTGTACAACCTCTCTGCAAACTAAATGCATATATTAACAAAACCTGCAAAAATCACAGCTGCTCTGTGGAGACAGCAATAGAAGTCAACTTTTCCAATTACTAATTATTGTGCATTTCTTTCGGGTATTTAAGCCCATTTAGTTGTACATCTTCAAGTCTACACAATACCACATAAGCAGTTTGACCCTCAAGCAACAATATCAAATTATCCTTCAAGATCATTAAGAATTTACTTTGCCTTATCACACTTAAGCCAACTACCTAATTTTTTCAAGAGCTCAAAAATCAATCAGTTTATCCTAATGATGCAGCAGACTTGAGCACTACAAGTGCTCTGCTAACATGAAAATGCATCTGCTGTGTATGTGATGTTATACCCAATGCTTCAGTAAATACCTTGCCATACAAGTTTATTGCATTAGCTTTGCAGAGGACATCAAACTGGGGGGGCCAGTCAACGTACTTGAGGGCAGGGCTGTGATTCAGAGGGACCTGGACAGGCTGGAAGAACAAGTTAACAGGAACCTTATGAAATGCAACAGGACACCAGTGTTCTGCATGGGAAGGAAGAGTCCCTTGTGTTATACAGGCTGGCACTGCCTGCCCAGGGAGCAGGTCTGCTGAAAACACCCTGGGGGTCCTGCTGGGCAACAAGCTGAACATGAGCCAGCAGTGTGCACTGGCAACTTGGAGGGCCAACAGCATCCTCAGCTGTATTAACAGGATTTCAGCAGACTGAAAGAGACAGGGAGAAGCAATTATTCTCCTTAACTCGGCATTCAGACTGCTTTTGGAACAATGGCTCTAGCACCCCCCATCCTCCTCCTCCCCAGTCCCTTTCAATGTAAGGAAAATAGCTATAAACAAAAACCTAATTCAAGTGAAGTGCTACCAAGGTAGTTGGGGGATGTGAGAGGAGGCTCTTTTAGCTTCAGAACTTCTCCATCCTGAAAAGACATGTTCTGAAGGACTGTAACAGCAGCAATCATGTACCTTCTAGGTAACTTCCCCCACAGGTGTCAAGGTTACTGAGCCAGGCTCTCCAGTGATGTATAGTGGGAGAAAGAAAGACAACAGACATAACGGACTAACAGGAGAGCATCTGACTGGATAAAAGGTACAAATCTTACCTGCCCAGAGCAGTTACACAGTTTCTATCCTTGTACATTTTCAATGCCCTGCTGGATAAAGCACTGAGAAACCTTGCCAGAAGTCACAATCTTCCCTACTTTACGCAGGGCTAAATAGTCTCATTTGCAGTTTGTCTACATCTATGATTCCTTCCACATCTTTCTGACAGACAATGAAGATTTATGAGGCCACCACCAAATGAAGCCAGAGAGAGATCCACATGCAACACAGCAAGGTGTGTTGCTTACTGATTAATAGATAGGTATTATTTATACATGCATTAAATCAAAAGGCAGCCATAAGTACGCAGGTTCTCAATAAACATCAGCTTCAAAACTGTTATAATGTTAGAAATCAGAATTAATCAGAAAAATTAAGATAAAAATGCAACATGACATGTTAAAATGAAAATGCAATGCAATCAAAAGGATACCAGATTACTAGAATAAACCATACTTAGATTAGAAACTCCTCCAGTAGATGACAAACAGATATAAACTGAACTTCAGTAAAACATGATATATCAGAATGCTACTGAAGAGTGGAAAAAAAAACCTAAGAATTTTAAACTGTGTCAAAAAAATTCACTGAAGGGAAGAGCGAAACAGAAACTAGCAGAATGGAAGGTTATATTAATGAGTTCCCAACGGACTAGTTTTTTAAAAAAGTTCAATTTCACATCAGCAAACACAGCCAAGAGCAAAGGCTGGACAAAAGGACCAAATGAATTCTGTAGCCCCAAGGCTTGGAGAAAAACAAGCAGGGCAAGATGTAGTAGTACAAAGCATAACAGGAAGCAAAAGATCACTTAACATCGCATACACTGAGGGAACAGTCAAGAATTTCTATATACTAGTAGTGCATAAATCAGAAGAGATTGTGCATACATTAACATATCACAAGATGACTGAGTCACCAGCCTGATACATTCCAAGATCCCATTTGCTTCTCATGCCTGTACCAAGAGAAGTATTTTCAGCCACGAAAGCGAAGCATTAGCGTCTTTGTAAAGGGTGTTGGTACATTTCACATGTGCTTCATCCGGAACAGTGTGTACAAGAAAACTTGCAGGATTGTGTCTCCCCAGATTGAAGCCTCTCATACTTTATCATACACCTGTTAATTTCTCCAAAGCGAGGTACTGAATAAGGATGACGTAAGGAAATAGCCTATTTTATTCTTATGCTTGCTTCATCTTGAGATGGACTTTTTTAAAAGGAAGATACTTTCACAGCAGGACTTAACAAGTTTGCTCTAACTCAGCCCCTGCATATTTATCTTTCTAATGTTGCTACCTTCACCATAGTAGAGATGGCTGCCAGGCCACTGGCTTACCAGATATACTCAAAAGCAGGTAAGAAAAAAATTTAAATAAACCCATAGGTCACATGGTTCAGAACTGAGCAATCAAGTTAAGCCTGAGAGAGTTAACAGAAAAATACTTTCTAATAGAAGGCAGCTAGAACAATCTCCCTGTCAGACTGGTTAAGAGGATTGTCTTAACAAGGAGTTCTGAATGACTGATTTTCATTTCTTTAACTTCTGTACTTAAGCGAGACATGCTGCAGGAAGTCAAGACTGCCTGTGTCATGCATCTTCTCCCTCCATGAAATGACCACAAATGTAAGCAAGGTGAAAATGTCTAAGAGGGAAGAAGCAGGAGACTCCAGGTATAGAAGTACAGTATATCCTCACACTATGAGGTGTTATCTGGAAGAAACCTCATGAGTACACTGACTTACTCCAGCCTCCGGTTTGAAGCAGGAATACTGTCAACATCAAATCAGGTCAGCTTAAAACTGTAACCTGTCCCAGTGATGGGCCACCCTCCTTGTAAGATTCTGCTATTGTCCAATCTGAACCTCAGTCATGAGTGTTGCTCCTTCTTTTATCATCTCTTACTACTACTACTGAGAAGAGCATGCCCCTTTAGGCAGACGTATGTGACAACTAGATTGCCTCTAAGCCACCACGGTCTCCTCTTTGCAAGACTAAAGCCCAACTCTCTCAATCCTTCCTCATAGGCCATCTGCCCTATGCCCCTAAACATACTGGCTGGACCCTTTACAGTTTCTTAGCAGCCTTCTTTAGCAGTGGTGCACCAAAACAAAGAACATATTCAAGGTATGGTCACACCTTTGTCACAGAAAAAAAAACCTAACCAAAACCACCACCCCAAATCCCTCTCTGATGGTGACACTGTCCCTTACACAGCAGACAAAGCAAACAGCATACTAAACTATCAGACATTCTGTTGGCTCATTTAACTAAGAGGTTTGTATAGATGAGACTCAAATTAAACTGAATGTTCAAGTTAATTCTGCAGTAAAGATAATCCTTAATCACACATTCCCTAAAGCCTTGAGCTGCATCTTAAAGCAAATAAAAATAGATGCAACTACAGTATGCTAACACCTACAATATATACCAATAAACAAAAAACTCTCCAAGCTGTTCTAGTGTGTAAGTTTCTCAATAAATCCAGGCCTCGAATACACACATGCTAGCTCTTTCTAGATTTATTTTAAAAAAAGTAATTTTACACCCCGAATTTACTAGTAGTGCCTTTACTAAAGCTAGATGCATTCTCTAGAATTTTTGGCTTAACCCCCACCACAATCATTAAAAGATGAAATACCTTTCTAAAGTTATTTCACTGACTTGGCCACTAACAGAATGTAAACTGGTTAAACAGGTTTACAGCCTCCTATGGCACTACTCAGTATCCCAGTGTCTCCCTTTTTCCTACTAAGAAATACTATGAACTGTTCTGTATGTACCTAAATTAGTACACAGGCTCAGAAGAGGGATTTAAGGTACAGTATTGGAACAGACTTGCCTCCCTGAAGTTGAAAATAGTGCAGAATAGCTGCTCAACTGTTTAAAAAGATAGAAAACAGTAAACCTAAATTTACTAATATGACATCAATAAAACTGAAATATTTTATTGTAGAAGCAAAAATAAAAATAATTAAGTATAAAAAAAGATTGGTTTTGTTTCAACATGTGGAAACAGGATTTTAAAGTATTTATGAAGAAGTATTCTTTTTAAAAGTGTAACAGTCACAACTGAACCACATGCAGAAAATGAACACTGAAAAGGTGCTTCTGAAAGTCCTAAGTGCAGGAAAAAAAAAATAAATCCCTGAAATAACAGGTAGGCTTGGATCCAAAAACACTGCATACAGAGGCTGAACATTTGGAGTAGTCAGCATTTTCCATTAAAGTTTAAGTTAATATCAGGGGACCCATCTCTAATTAAAACAGGGGTTGTATTTCAAGTGAAATATTGCAATCATTGTTTCAGCTTCCCATTACCAGGGCACAGGTGGCTTGTGAAAGCCAGCAAAACACTTTTCTGAAGAATTTTACAGTTTTAAGAATTTGGTTTTGCCCACAGCTGACAAAAACCCCGTGAAGAAGGCTGAATGGGAGGACCAAGATCTAACTGCCTCACACAGGGCGCTTTGCTTAGGTGAGGGAAAACCTTATAGCTCTGTCAAAAAGTACCGTCAAATTCTATATACACAAAAACCCATCCTGCATTCCAGAACTTCAGTCACCTTTCATTAGCACAAATTTTCAGTATTATGTAAATTATCTGAGGAAATAGACTTCCTATTCAAAGCTAGGGGGGAAAAAAAAAAAAATCAAAACATTCTAACAGTCTAAGTTAATCCTTTGTTCCAAAGAAAGGGAAGACAAGTCACAGAGAGCTTCTCCCTCCAAGCAAACACATGTATTACAGGAGATGCTTTAAACTAACAGCTGAACACATGGTCTTGGAATGGATTAAAAGTCCAGAAGACAGTGAAGAGTTTTACTAGCATTTTTCTTCTGCAAGAGTGTAAGTAATCTTTATCAACAAGCCTTTAACAGCTTGAACAGGCCTTATTCAAGGTACTTCATTTCACTGCTGAAAAACACGTTACCATCTCCTTCTCTCTCTGTATGTCTCGGGAGAACAGGACAAAGAATAACAAAAGAAAGCAAGAGTGGCACTGTAAATACAGCTGGTTACCTATTATCCTTTCTGTGTAAGCAGCGTGAGCCAAGGCACACACTGAGACATCAACTACATCTGACAGACTACACAAGCATTCCTATTGCCTTGTCTACTACCGTAAGTAGATCTTGTTTCTCTTGATAAAACACAACTCTTCCACTATTTCAGAATAACCTAAAGTAACAAACCTAATGGCCTTCTTTCAGTAGAGACCTGACTTCAACCTTACCTAGAGACATGTGATCATACACTTAGCATAGAGCTTTTTGAAACAGGATTTTAAAAAAGAAGATTCACTCTTCATTGATCCTGCTCTTCATATTTTCATAAAGCGTTTTCACAACCTTAACTTCATGTGTCTTTTTCTTTCCAAGCAGTCCTTTGACCACACTGCTTTTACTAATTATGCCATTGTTTTTAATCTCCAATTAATATCATTACCTTCCTGGAATCCTTAGTATCTCGTCCTCTTCTGCATACACAGCCTGTGAACATTTGTTGTCCACTCCTCCAGTTTTCATGTCATTTCTTACCAGCAGCTACAGATGAGTCAGTTACAATAACCACTACTTACAGCCCAACGACATTATGAAGAAAGGGGGTGACACAAGCAGCCCTCTTGCTCCCAGGCACGGAACAAAGTCACTTAACTGTGTTCTGACAGACCTGTTTGACCAATGAAAGGCAGGCATACTATTTCTGTCCTTACCATCACCAAACCTACTTTCAAAGTACTACCACCTGTTCTTCAGGACCACAGGAGAGGCAGAAACCACCCTGTACAAAAAGGGGATCTCAAACCATGGAGTTTGTGCTTCAGTAGCTTTCTCTCGATCGTGGTCAATAAAGGCGCCGAGAAAACGACGGGGGGGGTGCAATGACATTAAACGTAGCAGTGCTGTAAGTGAAATTACTAAGTCTGGAGTTTTGTTACTAGACTCGCTTGCTGGTACGATGCCTTCGGAACTCACCCTCAGCTCCGACAGAAGCCGCCAAGAGGGCAGGCGCCACAGCGCACGCCAGCGGGGCAGGCCCCGGTCCATGTGCCGGCCTTCCCACGCCCTCCCTTCGCCGCCTTTCACCACCGCCTCCTCCCTCCGCCCCCGCTCAGAGCCGCCCCGGCGCGGTACCGGGAGCAGCGGCGAGGAACCCGCTGCCTTCTCCCCGCCCCGGCAAGACTTCGAGCAGGGGCACGGCGGGGGGCGCCTCGGGCCGCTCCCCGCTAAGGAAGGCGGCCCTCTCCCCGTGCTGCTCTCGCTTCCCCCGGAGCTCGCTCCCCTACAAGGAGACTCAGCGGCGGGGAGACGCCGAACCCCGTGCCCGGCGAGACCCCTGAACAAGGGGCGCCCCAGCCACCCGCACACACACTCCCCGCCTCTCTCCCTGTCCCACGGGTACCTGGCGCCAACTCGGCGGGGCCCGGCGCCCCGCAGCTCCGGCTGTCCTGGAAGCGGACCTGGCGGAGGCCGCCGGGCACGGCCCCCCAGAGGCGGCTGGCGGTGCCGCGCAGAAGGCGGCCGCCCTTGCCGGTGAAAGCGGTAAGGTAGTCCATGGCGAGGGACTCCTAACGGCCGGGGGGCCCCATAGCCGGGCCGCACACACAGCTCCACACGCCCGTCGGCCCCGCTCCACAACTTGTGCAAACTTTGGAGCTCAGCCCCGCCCTCCACTTAAAGGGGCCGCGGCGCCGCCGCCGGGGCTGGGCACGGGCGGGCGCGACGCTGGGGCCATGCGAGAAGCCGCCCGGGCGAGCCGGAGCCGCGGGGCTCCGCGGCCGCCGCCGCCCCCCAGCCGGCGTGCCCTGGGCCGGGGCTCTGGGGCCGCGGGTGGCGCAGGCCGCGGCCGCTTTGCGGCGGAGGGGCAGCGGCTCCTCAGCGGCTCGTTCCTCCCGCAGCCGCCTCACCGCCCGCAGCCTTCAGAGGCACCTCGCTTGCCCCCCGGAGGAAGCAAGGCAGGCCGGCCTCCCAGACTTGCTTCAGCACTGGCGAAGTCTGCTACCGTAGAAGGCTTTGGGGTGCGGGTCACAAGGGCAGTTTCGTTCCGGCCAGGAGCAGGAGTGGTGCAGGCCCGGGTCTCCTCACCGCCTGCGGAACCAGGGCACTCGGGACACTGCCTCCCTTTAGTCTCAGGCAGGCCCACGGCCACCTGTACATCTTCATGAATTTATCTGCAGTTGGGGTTGTAATGACGTTTTGTGAGAGCACACCGCTTTACAACAGTGCGCTGCAAAGCTTTCTGTGAACTTTTAGCTTTCGTGTCTCAGCTTCCCTTCACTAAGAAGCATGAAAATCAAGAACCAAGGCCATCTCTTATTTTTAAATCTTCACACAGTTGTGGATACCAAGAAATTTTACCACCATAAAACAGGACCAGCTATGACACTGTGGTTTGGCTGTTCTGATTTTGAGCCCTCACACTCTCAGATTTTCCTGCCATCTGGGACTCCACCATCCTTTCTGTGCCATGTTCCCCTGTCCTCCTTTGAGCATTTGTCAACCTTTAAACTGACTACATCACTTTAGTCTTACAGGTGAACTTACTCAGTATACAAATGTTTCTTCTTTTTTTGACATTTGATTTGTGGTGTTCATTTGTGCCCTCACAGTCTTTTTTTCTCACAATTACTGGAACTCCTGAGGTTTGAAGAAATAAAACCAGTTAGAGCATGATCCAACATTTTAACAGCTAAAGAAATATCTGAGGCATTGAACCTCATGGGGAAGATCTGCCTTACAATGTGTGTTCCACAGCCATGTTATATATACCATTTGTACCATAGTCCTCAAGAACACAGAACTGTAAGCTAATGTGCTTATATTCTAATCAGAGTATGATGCAATTATATGCTGCATCTAGCTGCAAATGAAAGCATTGTTTAATAAAAAAATGCTCTTGTTGAGCCAAATCTATTGTGTATGTGCAGAACAGAGGAACAAAGTGCTGAGCTATCTCAACTCCTATTCACTTGTAGCAGCTGCTCAATTAAATCAGAGTTTAACGTCAGCATTTTGGAGTGCTGATTTCTGAGGGTTACTTGATATAAACGGTACACTCAAATCAACCTTTCTACTACTTAAATCAGTTCCTGCTCAGGAGATAATGATGTTCAAGATTTTTTCAAAGAAAACCTTTTCACTGAAACAGAACAAGAAATTTTCAGCAGAATTAGCTCTCCCTCCCCCCTGAAACCTGCCAGAAGAAAGGGATGTGTAATCTGTCTGTTCCAGGACTAATGAATAAATCAGGAACTGCAGAGTCACTGCATAGTCTAAGTACCACTAGATGTTTAGAATATAAACTATTCTGCCTACCAGATCTGTCTTGCCCTAAACACTGTAATTAGTTTTCATTTCATTACACTGTTTCTGCTGTGAAGAAGTTATGGTTGGGTCTTCTGCCCTGTTCATTCTACTTTAGGCAAGATTTACCTACACCTTTGCACCAGACATGAGTTTACCACTGTGGTGCTCAGCTCTTTTTAAACTTTTGAGCTGGCTTGTCCACCAGTATTGTAGCCACCTATGCACCTCTGTTACTGTGTTGATTGCATGTATTTCCTCTGTGGTTTGAAATAGTTCTTTTCCGAACGCATTTTATGCAGCATTTATCATTACACATTGCAATGACAGAGGCTATAGATCCAGATTCAGCCAACATTTTGAGGAACTATTCAAGGTAAATGTTTTGATAACTATGAATTTGTTAGATTTTTGTGGCTTTCATCTGCTTTGTTCACAAATAGTCTGACCCAAGTACAAAATGATCAGCTATTACTGCAATACAGTTGTCCTAGTATTGAAAATCTCTGCCCATTCTCAAAACGATCCACTTAGCAATGTTTTCACTTAGAAAGAACAAATTCTTCAATTGAACTGTCTTAACTTAAAAACAAGATTTAGGTGTCTGTGCTCATAAAAGGTAATAGTACTCTAAGATAATGTGACACTTACTGACTACTGATAAACTTTCAAGACATTGAGGTAATGCAAATATTATTATTACATTGTGAAGAATATGGTCAGACCTCTACTACTTCAGCAGGCATCTTCAACACAACACCCTGTAGTACTAATATGAGCTTTAAGATACTGTTTCTACCTAGTTGCGGCACACCTATAATAGCAAGATTGACAAAAATCTCTGGTCTGAAAACTGAGCAGGCTTAATCCTGTGTCAGTTATAAAATCTAATATACTAGTACTTCAGTTTATAGCCCACATTTCCATCTGAAAAGCTTCAGAGTATTCATCAACTTTTTAATCAGTAGGAGCAATGTAAACACTATGTACATAAGCAATGTGTGTCCCTTTTGCCATAAAACTAAACCATATAAAATATAAAAATGTTCTACAATATTTATAATACTTTTTTACACTTATATTGAACTTGAACAATTTTACAGAAACTTGATCATACTATATTGCCCTTATGTCATCAATGTCTAGAAACAACCAGGATTTCACTGAGGGGGGCACATAAATCCGTATTCAGTATCCGAGTGTGCAACAAGGATCTGTCCTGGGTTTATTTTCTGGCCTGTGGTATCAGTTACTGTAACTCAACCACTTCAAACTGGCCCTCCAAAAGAAGAAGCTGGTCCTACCTGCTCTTCATTGTTTGTGCCTGTTCTTACGCTACCAGTGGGAGCAGGAGCATTCCTTTGGCAAGTGAACTGTGCAGTAAAGCCGATACATTTAAAAGTAGCTTTTTTAAATTTATTTTAGTCAAAACTAAGTAAACTTATGTATTTTTCTGCGGGGTTAATATTCCTGGTTAGATCTTCAGGTACATTTGAGTTGTATGTAAGTATCTCTAGAAGCACAAATTGCAAAGCAGCAGCAGTGGCTGGAAGAGAGGGAAAAAGTTGCCAACCAGCCTCTGTCTTCAGTGCCAGTGTATGTTAGGTCAAAGTGATAGTGAAACTGTGGCACAAGTGGAGGTGCCTTCGTATCACTATTACACACAAAGCCACCTCTGGTAGCTACCAAAACATCTGAAAGAATATGTCTACATTCTTGATGCAACACTTAATAACACATTATGCTAATCTGTTGCTGTAAATAAAGGAACAACCCTGTCATGTATGTAGATGCCAAAGTCTCAAATGAGAACAGGCAGAGACCTGCTTGAGCTGCATCCTAAAAGAACCGCTGATGTAGGGAAGAGAAAACAGGGATCAGCCTTGCTGAAACAGAAAAGGACACAATGAGGAACTAATATTTCCAAGGGCTGAACACAGCTCTAAGTATAAATATTTCAAAGGAGGAAAAAAAACAACCAACCAAACAACAAAACACAGCAAGTGGTAGTAACTCTACTCCACTCTTGTGAGACCTCACCTGGAATACTGCGTCCAGTTCTGGAACCCCTATTGCAAGAGGGAAATGGATGTGCTGGAACATGTCCAGAGAAGGGCCATGAGGATGATCAAAGGGCTGGAGCACCTCTCCTAAGAGGACAGACTGAGAGTTGGGATTGTTCAGTCTGGAGAAGAGAAGGCTCTGTGGAGACCTTATTGTGGCCTTCCAGTATCTCAAGGGGGCCTACAAGAAAGCTGGGGAGGGACTTCTTAGGCTGTCAGACAGTGATAGGACTAGAGGGAATGGATTAAAACTAGAGAGGTCCATTCAGGTCAGACATTAGGAAGAATTTCTTCACCATGAGGGTGGTGAGACACTGGAACAGGTTGCCCAGAGAGGTGGTGGAGGCCCCATACTTGTAAGTTTTTAAGACCAGGCTGGATGAGGCTCTGAGCAACCTGCTCTAGTGGGAGGTGTCCCTGCCACTGGCAGGGGAGTTGGAACCCTGCAATTCTAACCGATTCTAACTTACCATTTCTTTGGGGACAGATTTGTTTCTTGTGAAACTAAGTGCAAATTGCAGCAACTAATCCAGGCAAAATGCTAGTAGGTGGTGTTTAAGGTTCCTTAGATCTTACCAGTCCACGTGCCTAGCGTACAGGACATGGGCCTCTTGCACTACAGCTTGCCAGATTTCCAGTTCTACCAAGCTGCAGGCAAAAGTACACTAGGCACTAACACAAACCCTCTACTTTGTTTTGTGACAAACAAGATTTGTACATGCTTTGAGGTGAAAATCTTGATGTCAGTCATTTGGCAATCAGCCAGTGTTCATTTGTACATAAACAACCTAGATGCAAGTATGTAATTTTGACAGGTTTTACCTCATTTAAGCTTCCTTACTTATTCTGGAGGCACTGACTCTCATGTGATGCTACAAGGATGCTTTATGCCTTTGGTAAGTATTCTGAATTACCATGTCTGGTCAAGACCCTACCATTTATGTGGTTGCAAAACCTATAATGAGTGGCTAAAATTGGGATTGAATTAGAACATGCATAAAAGCCTAACCTCTCTTTTAATTTGTAATGGAACCTACTTTTAATAATGTAAAATAACTTAGGAATTGTTTTTTTTTTCCTAGCGAAAAAGGTAAACTCTTAAAGACACAGGAAAACAGACTGCAGTCTGCTTCCAATGCTGTTTCAGTAAAAGTTAAATACAGTGCAGAATGCACATGCTGTCCTTGAAGGAGGGACTAGAACCAAGGCATACAGAACTCCCACCTTCTCAGGCATGTTTCCCCATGAATCCACTGATTTGAATGACAAAGTGTGGAAGTACACAGTTCTGGAAGTAAAAACAGTTGCACAAATCTATTTTTCTGATTAAGAAGGTCCAAATAGTTCCAAAGGGCAATCCAGTGGCACTATAAATTTGGGAGAAGTTGAAAAGAGATAACCAATAGGTGACACTAAGTAAAGGGGTGTGTTTAAAACAGGTTCTTTACAGAGAACTGTGGGTGAGGTGTGGCTGTCCATATGGGTTTTACAATACCACATCCTCTTTTCAGATTAGACACTCATCAAGAAGGAAGCCATCATCTGCACACTAGCTTCAGAAGTGGTAAACCTTGTCCGTTGATGCTGATCATTGTTCAGCAGAAAATGTCGATTTGAAGAGACTAAACAGAATAAACATGGGCAAGACGGGAAATTGGCAGTCCTTGGTTTGAGACTGGGATATCAGAGTTATAGGTTCTGTTTTATATCTGATTATTCTTGAAATAACACTGAAAAAGACAGGAAGCCATTACAGCATCTCTTTTAGGGGAGTTGCTTTCTCAGTAGAAAACTGAATCAAACTCCTACTCTATTAGTATTTCAATTCTGGCTCAAAAAAACCTCTTTCAATTCCTCATTCTGCAAAATAATTCGATCAGATTTCAAAATCTGTTTACACTTTTGGAAGCACTGTATTTCAGCTGCATATTGTCTGGATTTTCACAGTTTCAGGTAGATAACCTTTGTTTCCTGCAGTTACACATCTCTGAAAAATTGTATCCCATCATCACTATCCAACTCTCATTTATGCTAGATTTTTTTTTTTTTTTCAAAAAAAACCAGTGACAATTAGCATTATAAAAATGTATAGTCTCAAACTAAATCTGTGTTGTTCTTATTTTCCCAAAGTATAATATTTATGCTTAGATGTAAAAATTTTGTGTTCTACAATAACATCTTATGTCAGCATTTGTTAGAATATCCAAGATATCAACATGGAATTTTTCAAATGTGGCTTTGAGGACAAATGAGTATCATACTAGGACTCTGCCATGTTTATGGCAGAACTTTAGTTTCAACTGCAACCACACAGGTCTATATATAGAATAACTTATCGAACAAACATGAAACGACCTCCAGGTCCTCAGTTCATACTTAGTTGGTCAATAGTAGTTTATTAGAAACAGAACATTCTGTTCAGGGAACTTTATGAAAATTAATTTGGAGCCTTAGGGGTATGCATGTGTGTGCATGCATATACAGACACCCCTGCAGTTTTAGGATGCTCACTAGGTATAACACTAGTGGAACAGAGTTAATTTTCAGTAGACACAGATGTCCCTATCTTCATGTCATCATCTCATTGACATTTTGTTCTTTCATCATGTGTTTTGAAACTGAATGTGGAAAACACTGGCAGTATAATTGATGACTCTGTAGTATTTACTAGTTAATCTCATCCTTTACAGAGACATAAATTATGCAAATAATAAATAATTGCTTATGAAAGGTGATCAGAAAATTGATTATTCATCAGTTATTTGAATCTTAGGCAAACAGTCTTGACTTAATCCTTATTTTTTCCCCTTTTTGCAGTACAACTGTAAGTATTCTTTCCTTAGCATTCATTAAATGCTTATTATGTTGTTGATATACTATATCCCTGTAATTAGGTTGCTGATACTTGCTCAGAAACAATAGAACCAGATTCTTGTTCACAATAGACCTTTTTACATTGCCAGATTGATTCATAATAAAACAAAATATCCCTCTGTGAGGATAGAGTTGTTAAAGTTCAATTCTGTTATACACCATTTCTGACAACTAAGCAATTGTTAACGCAGCTGACATTTCAAATAGAAGCATCGATTCAGATCATTAACACACAAAATGTCTGCTTTGCAATCAATATCTTGCCACCCCATGACCAGCTGTATTCCTCATATTTCTAGCAAGATTCACATACTTCAGAAAGCCATAGTCCTGTCTTGGGTGGGAAAGGCTTACATTAATAATCACTGAAGTGACTCTATATAATAAACAGGTTCTGTCTTTTTGAAGACATAATCAACTGCTTGTCACATGCTCCCATTATATTTAGTTGGCACCAGATCATTTTCCAGTTTGGACAACATCATGGCTTTTATTTATAGGTTGTAAGTTTTAGTTGCAACCTTTAGAAAAGAAGATATCTAAGATATGTGGATCCTTTTAATTGATCTGAACAAAATGATTCTTCTTAGACACCTAGAAAAAGCAGATTTAAGGACAGCTGATGAGCAGCCACATAATGCCAGTTCTAAGTAGGAATGACATCTGAAGTATAGTGTTATTTTTTAAATAAGTAAGTCAAAAGTATAATTTATCAGGAGCTAGAGTAAGGCTAATGGCAACAGCAGATCCTTCCGGATGCAACTCATTGTTGTAATAAGAATTACTGATGTTCTATTCTACTTGCTCCTGCTGAGGCAGTATATTCTATGATTAAGAATTAGTCTAAAAAGAATGAATTCTGTTTCATTCTTTGCTACCTATTTTTTGGTTGTTAAGTAAAGTTAAGTGTATGAAAGCCCTTTGTACATACCTTTTCCTGAGACATCTAAATCTGTGCAGGACATTCCTGAAATTTTCTTGTGAATGAAAACCAAGAAGGAGTATGTTGGTCTTATTAGGAGGAAGTTCAGCTTTTTATTTCTTGTTAAATCTTGCTTCTTAAGGAACATCTGGTCTCTTTCCCCTTCCCTCCCCCACTGGCACCACATCACAAGCATATGCTTGATTCATTTGCTCCCATAATATCATGTAGAAAACCTGTGGATGGTTACTCACTGTGTCCTTTTGGGGATAATTACTACAGTTTATCCTCAAAAATCAAACAGAGTGCTCCTAGCTAGCTAAAGCATTTGAAGGCTGTCCATTACTATATTATTTCTGAATTAAGCAACTGTATCCTATACACATTTGTTTTCCCTCTAAGATTTATCAGCTTAACTCTCACTCTCTCTCACATTTTAGTATCTTGCTTTTGATTACTGTCACAGTTTTTCCTCAAACCGATTTGCAGTATGTTGTCTCTCTTGCATTCAGCTGCGTTTAGCTGCTATGCTGTATACACCTTTGAGAACCTATGCACACACACAGCTTTACAGATCCTATTTGCTTCTCATTAATTTCCTTCTATTTGTTTAGACGGGCTCTTCTGTAGGCTTCATTTAGAATGCTTAATCTCACCATCTTACTCATATTTCATCTGAGGATGAAATATTGTGAACGTACATATTGTATACAAAATCCCAAAGAAACACAATTGTTTTGATGAGTAATTAACAATTATCTGTCAAGGTTTTTTACTTCACTACCTCAGGATCAAGACCTGGAATTGGCAAGTGAATTTAAGTGTGAAGCACTAGTGACATGCTTTTCCTCAAGGAAACAGAGTGCTGTGTTTTGCAGAAGTCAAAAGCTTATTTCTCCCAACTATAAGTCCTAATGTTAATGAATTACACTAGTTCCAAGTTGGAACTATATAGAGTGTGCTGGTTTAGCCACGAACCTTAGTTAAGTTCAACAAACCTCAATGAATGTAAAGGTGATTCTGAGAATAGAAGAGATAAAACCCTAAAAAATAGTTTGATTATAAAGACTCATTTTTTCTTGAATATAGAGTATTAAATGTGTTGTTGTGGTCTTTCTCATCTGTCACTTCAAGCATCAAAATTATAGCTGTTGATTTTGAAGTTCAGTAGTACTGACAGATTCTTCATTGCTGTAATTAAATATCATATTTATTAGAAGCCTGAAAGCAATTCTGAAAAAAACCCACCCAACCTTTACTATTTTAGACTTGTTTTAGATCTCCAGTAACTTTCCTTTTTTCACAGAAAGGTTTGATAAACTCTGTGGTAGTAAAGGTCCTCTGGTGTTACTCAAAGCTTCATCGAGAAATTAAATTGTAATAATAGGATTAGAAGACATATGGATACGTGAAATAGCAAAGTATCAACAACATTTTTAACTCTTGGCTTGTAAATCTATAGTTTTTATTTAAAGGAGTCAATAAGCATGTGGATAAGAATAATCAGTTGATAACAGTGTACTTATATTTTCAGAAAGATTTTTACAAAGTCTCTCACCAAGGAAATGAAGCTGTTGTAGGATGAGAGGGCTCATCGTTTAATATCCTTTAAAGTACAGTAAGCAAGATGTCAGATTTCACAACAGAGGAGGAAAGATTATCAGTGCAGCCCAAGAGAGATCCATGCTTTTCCACTTACTAGGTAATTAGGATAAAAGGAGAGAACAAGAAGCTGATGGAATTTGCTGATAATAAAAAATTATGTGGGAAAGTAAAATATACCAAAAAAAGTTAAAAAATAAAAAAGGCAGATGAAATTCACTATTGATAAATGCAGAGTAAAGAAAAGTTCTCATCTGAGTGCATAACTATGTTTATAAATACACATAGTGATGAGCTTTAAACAAACTATTACCATCCAGTAAAGAGATATATGAAAATGACAGTCAACACACATCTGAAAGGCAAAAATAAATATTAATTAATAGGAAAATACAGTTACACTACTCTTTAAATTCTCCTTATCCATTTAGATTGTAGTGCTGGTCAACCTGTCTCAAAAAAAAAAGAAAAAAAAAAAAAAAAGCAAAAAAAAGAAAAAAAGAAAAAAAAAAAAGCAAGCAAAGCAATGTACCCAGAAATGTACTGAGAAGAGCAACAAAGGTCTCAAGCTGCTTTCCTCTAGGAAAGCAGAGAAAAAAAATACAGTGTAGGTAATTAGAAAACAGATCAGAGTAAAACACTGTTTCTCATGGTAAGAGAAGTGAGGATACCTAATGAAATTACTAAAAAGATTTAAAGAAAAGGAAACATTTTTTTACAGAACACAAATGAATCACAGAATTCATTACCAGAAGTTGTGTATGACAAAACTATGAATGGTTCAGAAAGTAATTAGAAAAAGTCATAGGAAGTCCATTGAGACCCATTAAGCACAAGAATGAAGATACAAACTCTGGTTTCTGAAAGTCCCTGTGCTACAGACTGCCTAAAGCTCAGAGGAAATACCAGCAAAGCATCTTTTCATACTTGTCCTCTTCTGTGTTCTTTCCCTAACTGCCACCCGCTGCTGGCAACTGGGGGAAATAGGACACTAAGCTGGATGTAAGCAAAACATTACCTTTACCTCATCCCGTCCAGCCATTCTGATGCTAGGACTTGCCATGACACTACCCCAGTCCCCTTGCTCTGGAATCAGAAGTCTTGCACAAGTTCTTTCCTTGGATCATTTGCAGTGTGAACGGAGTGACTTCTGCAGACTGAGGAAGCCTAGAAGAACAGGTCTGGGGGCCCAGAGTGCTATGAGGCACCTCAGTTGCTACAGATCTTGAAGCACAAAGGGAGAAAAGCTGTTGCTTTGCCTTCATGTTTTTTTCCCCGTTTTAATCTCCTGAAGTGAACAGAAGTCAGTGTGGCTTCTCCATCTCAGCTGCCTTATCCATAAAACTTGAAATCTCGCCAGCTGCCAGTACTGATAACTTAAAGAGGAGTCATAAAGTGCATCGAGTAGCAAAGTCAGGAACTTGTATGGAAAATAACCCAAATGGACTCTCAGGAAATTCTCAAATGTCTGAGTATTAAGGGCTCTGAAGCTGTGCTCTACAAAGGAAAGTGTATGTGGAAAGAACAGGACAAACACCAGCTTTTGCCAAACATCACGAGTATATTATAGTGGCTGGAGTCTGGCCCAAGAAGCAAACTGTGACTCCGAAAGGGCAGTGAATGTATCCTACAGCAGCTTTAGATTTAGCACAACAAATCCCTCTGTGCTGGCACAGCTGCACTGCCAAGCTTGCTGGCAGGCAGGGAGAGGATCCTGCCCACGCCCTGACTCCACAGTCGCTGCTTCACACTCTGTAATACAAATAGTTGGCACAGGAGTTTCACAGCACTCTTCCTCCATGTGCAGACATAAGATAAGTCATTCCTCGGTTTTCAAAAATTGAAGTGAATCTTCAGAATTTAGGGCTTTTAGGAAGAAATAATATTTAAATTTTTTTGTAACTGAAAAATAATATTTTACTGTCATGCAAGGTTATTGTCAGGAATGGAAGAACAGTTAAAATTGAGACACTAAATGGCCTACAGAAGACAGTGCTACTGAGAAAAGCCTGTAACACAGTTTGAATATTTCATCTTAACCTGGAAACAGTCTATCAAGTATCAAATGGTCTACTTATGTCTGACTTAGCAAACAGGGTATGGTATCTTACCAAATCACAGCAGCAGCAATAGCCAAGATTTGCTTGCCAAAGTCTTACAATTGTGTCAGTCAGTCCTCTAATAAGCCAAAAATTTCCCACTTGCAAAATGTACAAGATGGAGCTAAAATAACTTTATACACTGTCAGAGGGAAGATACTCTTATGGTTGATTCCTACAAATGGAAGTCTTCCAGATACTGAAATACTTTCAGATGAAAAGATTTTGCTTCAAAGGTGAATACAGACATCACAGGAGCTATTTAGTAGGTGCATAACATCTGCTCACCTACAAATATTTTAAATTTTTAGTGTCCTCCGTGCTTCCCATGTCCTCTTGATTAAGATCACTCCACACAATTATTCTGTTTTGTATATACTTCCTTATTTGACTGTCTTTGTACTCAAGGGAATTGTATTTTCTCTGGTTTTATGAAATTCAACTGTCAGAAGCATTAACAAATATATCTGTTTTTTTTTTTTAATGGAAGTGCAACACTTTTTTACAGGATGCACATTTTCAATTTATGTGTAATAAGCAGTTCTTAAATTAAGGTATGTTCTTCTAGAAATTTCTTTTAGCCTCAGTGACATAATGTTTCCAGGCTTTTTATTATGTCATTTGTATCAACATTCTCTGCATAAGGACATCAAAATCAACACCACTTCTGGCATTAAATATGTTATTTTGAGCTATTCCTCTTTTAGTATCAGATGTATTTTGTTTTATAAGTCACAGAAAACCAGTATACTTTCAAGTGAGATGTATTGTAAGTTTTACACTGACTACTACTGTCCTTTCCTTAATTTCCGTGAAGACTGGCATCTTGCCTTTACATTTTGAAGCCAGAAGATAGAAAAGAAGACTGCACAAAGTCTCATTTTTAAAGTGTGCTTTATATGCTTTTTATGCATGCAGTGATCAAAAATGCTGAGGTCAATTAGAACTTGGAGACAGAACATTACAATTCACTGTGTCTCAACAGACTTAATATTTAATATTACTTTTAATAGATGTGATGACACCAGGGAGCACCAGTGACAGCATTCACTTTCCAAGGTTATTCAGACTAGATGACACAAGGACTTGCTGGTACCATAAACATTCCCCACCCCTCCTCCATGGACTGCACACAAGCCTGCAAAACAAGCTTGCAAGTGCTGCAGGGCCCTGACTGAGTGGTTTGGCAGGTGCATAGAAAAGATCTTCACTAAATGAAAGAGCAGAAGGGAGTAAGCCTTGTGGTGATTCAAATGGGGATTTCAGGAGCAATTTATGATCTGCATTCACCATAAACAAGTGCTACCTCTGACACACTATGACCTAAAAGGTGGGAATGAGGAAGCTGTCTTTCCATTTTGTAAACTGGTATGACTCAGGACAATTGCGTCTCAGTCAACAAACTGGCATCACTGGGTGGCTAGCCTAGATGATATTCTGTCCTGGGAAACACAATTTGTTACACATTTGATAACCACAGCAATGTTTTGACCGTTTAAATGTTTTTCCATTTGTTTGGATAGCAAGATATTTCTTCAAGTATAAGTATTGTTACACTGAAGAAAAAGAATTAGGAATAGAAATTGTGTTTAGCTTGCGCAATCACACAAGTCTGTTGAAAGAGGTAATTAGACTTCAGAGGGCAGATTGCCACGGTATATTGCAGATTGGAAAATCTTGCTCAAGTTTGTGGGCTGCCATGCCTCTTGCACTTTACAAAGGGATTTTGCATCATTTGGGGGTAAAAATTCTTATAACTATTAAAAAGCAGAGCAGCTACAGTTTGTTTTATTGCAAAGCAATATTGGCCTTTCCTCCCTCAAAAGTAATTTTCTTAATAAAAACATTCATATAACCAGATGTTAGTACCACTACATTCTCTGTTACTCCCTTTTTAATATACTGCTCTTCTAATGCTTTTTTAAGACTTAGTGTCAAACAGAATCTTGTAGAAATTCTGAGGCAATGGAAGTGTAACCATACTGGCCAGTCAGCCCTGCTGTGAGTCAAAAGGCATTCCGTAAGAAAATATTTTATTGCCATTTACATAAATAATTCAGAGAGTTGGATTTCTTTTATAGCAGGATCTTCAGACTAATCTCCAGTGTTTGCAAGTGCTTTGTTTGTAAGGTCTTTTCCAGAATTCACACTTCAAGAAGAAAATCCAAGCTTAGACTAAGTACAAATAGATACATTGGTTTGGAGATCATCCCTTTTTCACATGATGCTCTTCCTCCTTTCATACTGATAGACACTCAACCATGCCCAGACTTATCTGAGATAATGCTCTTTACATTTACTCCCTGTTACAGGTAGTGATAATGTTTTTAGGAGGAGAAAAAAAGAAGTGAATTTCAGTGAACATTTATCAGTAAATGCAATGAATTCTCCTTCCACTAGTTAGCAGTTGAATGATCCTGTGAGCCACTTCATTACTTACAACAAAACTGCATGTGTTTGATTCGGTTCCTTTAGTAATTTACATTCCTCAGAAGTCTTTTTTTTCCCCTCTTTCATGCTTTCACATACGTAAAACATAAGAAATATTTTAACTAATGCCATTGTACTTCTCTAAGTTTTTAGATGTTCAGTGGGCTGGTTCTGTAATGAAAATGTGGTGCACTCAGTCAAAAGAGGGCACTACGCCAGTTGAGACTGAGCTCTTGCAGTGCTGGAGAGAGAACATTTGATTCCTCTAATAACTGATCAAACGCACAGCAAAGAGTTAGCAGAAAGCTCTAAGTGACAATGTGCTTTCATGTATGACAATAAACAAATTGTGGACTGACTACTTGGAAATCTTATTCTTTACGCAATCATTGAACAAAATATTAAGGAGAAAGTGTACAAACATTCCCAAAAGAACAAATTTTCCCTTTCAAAATATGTCTGTCAATTAAAACAGCTTTACTAGAAAGCAGTAACAAACTGCCTGACTCACCCAGTTTACTCAAGATGTTACATTACCTGCCGTGAACCAAGTATAGCTGGTTTTCAGTGTTAAATTGCTAAAAGCTTTGTTTTTTTCTCTCCCTCATCTTTGATATCCATGTTGATGAGAACATGGGGTTTTTCCACATAACCACTGTCTGAGCTAATAATAATATTAGTTTTATACAGCTGATGACAGAGATACACATAAAGTGCCTGAAGCTGCACTGAGAAGATGCTTATCAAAGTGTCTATTATCTTAGTATCAAATAATACACTTAAAGGCTGCTTTTCTTAAACATTTGGCCTCACTTGATCCCTTTTAATACGATGGACAGATGTAGTGGATTGTTCAGTGGGAATACTGGGAAGTAAGAAAGGTTAAAAGGGATTGACAAAGAGCATGAATATTTAAGGCCTTATCTTCCATTACAACCTGTGGCTATTGTTCTGCAGGACAACATTTACAAGTGAAGGAAGCAGTTTCTTACCACATCTGATAGCATTTTCCAGAGAAAGGACACAGTATTATGATTCACATCCTTTGAATGAATGAATGAATGAATGAATGAATGAATTCCATGTATGTACAGGAACAAATATTGCATTGCTGACCTCCAAAGAAGGTACAATCTCTGCTGTTAGCTTTACAGATCATATCCAAAGGACAGTTTCAAGCTGGTATATTCCTCCAATGCAGACATACTTGTTCAGAGATGGCACTGGTGTAATGGCTTCAGTCCAAGGCACACAAATCTAGTGAATGGACATAAAAAATGACACTCTGGGCCAATTTCTTCTGGCTTCCTGGGTAACACCCTTGATTCAGCTTTGGTTTTGAGTCAAGAGGGAGGTTGGGTGGGGAGCACAGAGTTTGGATTCATGAGATTTTACAGCAGAACCCTGTGGTGCTACTACAAGTCTTGCACTTTGCTTCTCGTATTCCACTACAAAATCGTGTTTCCAGATGTTAGTAAACTGCCTAGTACCCTGTGCAGTAGAGGGTTAATCTAGAGAAAAGGGAAAGGGGAACATTCTCTTCTTCTTAATTGTCTTCAGAGCACACCCAGCATGCAGTACAAGAATTAAATTAAATTAAAGCATTTGACCAAGATTTGTTCATGCCAGACACACCTTTTCTTGCTTCCTTACCAAACACAGAAATGCGTCTCCCTCAGGGTATTCTGCAGAGGTTTGAGATGTAACATTTTGACAGTGGAAAAGTACAAGTCTAAATATAGTGCATTTTGTCAAACTTTATTTAAAAGAATGTTCCAATAGCTATCTGTTAAAAATTGTACCTAGCTATTGCTTCCTAGGTAAACCTTTTCTAGTGGGGATTCTGCAAGCCGATGATATCAGTATGTGACCGTAGAAGGGACTGATTGTTTTGGCAAGTATTCTTGCCACACAATGAACCTTAGGTTCACATTTTCTTTGTCATAGTCTGGAGTGAAGGAGATCTTACTTTTTTGTTTCTTCCTTTTTGTTTAGTTACTGGCTCCTTTTCTCTGACACATAAGAAGCTATGTCCTTGATAGGCACAAAAAGTGCAGTTAGCTACTTCACTTCCAAACATTTTTTTTTTTCCCCATGATGGATTCTAACCCACTGCTCACAAATTTCCATTTATACAGAAATAGGAAAACATAGCAGTGAGGAGGCAAAAAGAAGGAGACTAAAACAAGCACTGAGGTATGGAAATTCAGTATCTGAAAATCTACATGCTGAAATCACAAATTTCAGAGATTAAGAGATTTAAGGGAAAAGAGTAGAACTAGTAAAAAGACCACTTTCTCTAGCTGTCTATCCCTCCAGCATTAGAGTTTCCCCTTTATACACAAATATTCACAATACCATACATTTCACACATAATCCTGTGAGGAGGTAGTGGAGGCATGGGCACAGTTACTGGAAAATTAGGGAGGAAGCATGTCCATGCAATTTTTATTGCTCTCTTGAAATGTTTTCCATAGTGCAAAGAAGGATTCACACACAGCATTTCATTCTCTCTGTTCCACTCCTGGTTTTGACAGAACGTCCTAAGCAGGGAGAAGGTGACCTCCAGGAAACAGCAGGCAGGGAGTAACAAGCAGGTCAGGATCTCCTCACAAATAACATCACGTACTGCAGGAAGCCTAAGAAGTGTGAATCTTCATACTTTTAACAAATCTCTTAAGTCGAACCTTTGATTCCTGCTCTGTGACTGCAGGGATGTATTACAGTTCACCTCAGTACCTAGAAAATATGTTTCCCCTCCTCTCCCCTCTGTTTTCTGATTTACTTTTAAAGCTACATATTCCTTGCAGTAGGTTATTTTGCTCACATTGTATAAACAGCTCTTCAGGCACTGCTGTGATACAGTGCATGTCTACTGGAATGAGAGAATGATAAAATAACCCCTCCAAAATGAGAGAGACACAAAAGATACAGAGAAAGAAAGAAAGAAAAAAAAAGTCTCTGCAGTGATTCAACATAATGTGGTGCAATTTTACATCCCTGTGTCCTGTTGTCTGCCTACTCACAAAGTGCTTAGAAAGCCTCCTAATTTGGCCCTTGGCACCAGACTATCATTTTCCTGCTGAGGAAGCACAAACATTTCAGTGTTCCCCATTCCTCTCTGGGAAATCCTGTCCTGGCACTGTGACAAGTTGACCTCTGGGGAGGGGCTCACAGGCTCCATCCACATGGGTTACAAGAAGCTGATGCCACACGTGGAAACAACAATGGCAAACCTGAAAAGAAATACTCAAATGCTTGTACATAACAGTATATACTGTAATTTAGCAAAGCTGCAAGTCACACCATGCCTCATGTTCTTCACAGGGATCATCCTCAATTTTTACTCTACCTTTTGTCATCAAAGTTAAACTGACTGAAGTGCCTTCTCCTGAGTAACAACTCACCCTATAGGTAATACAGCTCTACCACTGGCCCCCTGGCAATACCAGCTCTACATAAAGAACCAGGAATCACAAGCTATACCTGCTATATTCCTCCAAACGTTTTGTCAGTAAGTAGACATAAACTGTCTAAGGAGCTTTTGACAAGAGTAATTTCTCCTTGCTATTCTCCAGTCTCTTTTACCTTCCAGAGAGAGACTCTTCAGTGCATTTTTAATCTGCAGGTGATCCTTTTGTTGTTACTTCCTTTAAATGTCTGCATTGCCCCTGTATGCCTACAGAGGGGGTTTATTTGCCAGTAGCTAAAAAATGACATTTGGGAGTCCATGGAAACTGTCCACAGCTTCTCTTCATTTGGAGCTTTTCGAATCTTGGCCAAATTGCTTTACCAGGATGAAAAGCATCTTGCATAAATTGAGTTCTCAGGAAGGTATTTAACAGAATGTCATTGCTTTCTCTAGGACAAAATTATTTTTTTCCTTAAAATAAAGTTAGTAAACCAAATACTTCATAGCAATAGAAGATAAAGGATATGCAATACTACATAAGGAAAGCACATTTAAAAATAGGACTTGTGGTTCCTCTCTACCAATTACATAAAAGCAACAGCAGGCTTTGACAACTTTCCAAGCCCTGAATTTGTTAGCATTGAACAAAAAGACTGCATTTCTTTTAATTTGCTTTTCATTTTTATTAGAAATTATTTAAAAGTAACTGAATCCTTCTCCTATAATGCATGGAACAGTGCAACAGAACCCATACTCAGGCAGCAAGAGCAGCCTGACTGATGCTGGTTTAACTCTGGTTTTAATGGTGACTTCTGAGTATTCTGGATGGAAGCTGTAAGTTTTGACTGCAAATTATTTGTGGGCATAGTATCAATCCTAGAAGGGATACCTATCAGGACAAAGTCAGTTGAAGCAAAGCACATTTTAATCTTACAAGGTGGCCAGACACTGCAGTCATATGAAAATACAAACCAAAAGCTGCAGGCAATGGAGGAACTGGATGAGAACCCCTCATTGCTAGAGGCGAGCACCATCATCCTCAGCCCCAGATCCTCCTCATCAGACTTTTGCCAATATGCAGATTTTACATATGACCTTGTTCTGTTTATTGCAAATTGCAGCAAAAATACGTTTCAGCTTCACAGATGGGAGGTTTGGTCTTCTGGCTGAAAGTATTACAACTTGTCTTGGACATTTTAGATATGGGCTTGGTTTCAAGGGAATCTTAAGTGTACATTCCAGTAAACACATCAATTTCATTAACTTGCCAAGCCTACAATATTAAAACTCAACCCCAGTCTTCCTTCTGTGGCAGCATGTGGCACTGTTGACATTCTGATTAAATCCAAATGTCCTAGGGATGTTATGCAAACCATAAGAAGAGAGACTTGTAGGGATAAATCTGTAGATAGGCGATGAATTCAAAGCCACAAACACAACTTTCCCAATTACACACTGCAATAAAACATTTCCTGAAGAGATTATTTGCTTGCAACTATTTTTTATATTACCAGTACCAATTCATATTTCTAAACCTAACATCTTAATTATTTGAGATTCAGTAGATTACAAGAGTGTTTTGTAAACTGAAAATTTACTACCTTGATATGGAGAGGAACAAGGAGCAGAAAATTCTATTTGAAACTTTGTTAGAAAGCTGCACCTGCCTGAACTTTTATAATTGGGTTACTTGTCTTGCTTTTGTTGTCTTATTAAGGAAAAGAGTTTCAAGTTAATACTTCCGTACAGATAGATTTCACCTTTGAAAATGCTGCTGTTGTAAAGAGTTCTTTCCAATATATGGTACCAAGTGCACACCTAGATCTGCTGCCAGGTGCCAGAGAGATATAAAATGCCACTACAGATGAAAAGGGTTGGACAAGATGACTGTTAAAGGTCCAATCCAAACTGTTATAAGTTCTAAGATCATCTCTCACAGACTATCCTGGATTGGAAATATTCAATACCTATAATGTACACAAGACAAAAAGGAAAACTTGCATATGCTGGAGTGGAACAAGTAATGAAAGAGATATTGTGCATCAAAATTGCTTAGGGAACAAAATAAACACTCCTGGGAAAGGAGGAAAAATATTTAGAAGATAAAAGTTTTCCACACTTCTGCTTGCAATTAAAACACTTTAATAATTCCATAATGCCTCCTTTTGCCCCAAGATCTCCTTTACCATTTTAGCTACCACTTTTAACCAAATATTATAATTTATAGTGAGGTGAGGTTATTATGAACTCATTCAGATCCTTTTTTTTTTTTTTTCCTTTAGCAGATTGTTTCTAATTTTACCAATAAAATATACTGAGCACTAAACTCTTTTGCTAATGTTTTGTAATACCTGTTCTTCTGGAAATAATGATTTCATTTTTTTCTTTTCCTTTCTTTTTGTATTTATAGCTATACAGCTCTATATAGGAGATAAAAATCTCTGTATAAAACTGAAATGCCAGAGATATTCCTGAAACACTTGAGAATAGTTTCAAAGCAAGCTATGGCTAGCCTAATTACATCATGTGTTCAGCACTTCACAAAAATAGGGTTAAATTCTAAATCACATCTACAGTCTGCTGAATCACTACTATTCGAAGGATGGTTCATCAAGAGCTCCAGTCTACAGTAACCAAACAGCTATTCTGAAGTATGCCTGCTGGGAATGCCCCTAAAATGCCAGCCACCAGCTGGGAACAGCTAAAGCACAGTAGCTACTGCTCTGATCCTTTCTGTTCATCCAGTTTTCTTCAGGAAATAACCAAACCAAACCAAACCCAAAACAACCCACTAACAGCAAACCTACCTCAAAAACATTCATTTATTAGCATCTGTTCTTAGCATTTTGTCTATCTGTCTAACTGTGTTGTTATTTTAATTGGCTCCAATCTATCCCTAGTTTTCCCATTCTGACATCTTTTACATCTACGTCTTCACCTGTATCAGCTCAGTGAGAGTGATCCAAAGGCACTTTAAGGGCTATATGCCCTGGGCATCCAGATAACGTATAGGCTTGGAGTGATTTCAATAGTGCTAGAAGAAAATCTGAACATGCACAGGGGACTAAGACCTCAGGACTGATGATTCTGAAGAACTCTCCATTGGATACTCAAGGGCAACTTGGGATAAAAATTTGCACCTGAGAGTGCCTTAGGTCATTCACATGTAGTGACCCAGAAAGTACCATCACCTACTCCGTGCTTCCTCAGGGCTCTAAAAACCTTCATGCACAGGAGGGTTCTTGGATAAAAATGAAACGGCCCAAACACACAACAGAGTTTCTTCTTGCATTAGACTATCTTGAAAGCCAGCACTAGCAGAGCCTGGTTTTGAGCTGGGACAGATGTACTGCACTGGCTACACATGCTTGGCAAGGCTGGGGATAGGGCCCTCCAGCAGACTGATCAGAGGACTCCTCTTACCACTCCTCTTTCCCTATCTTCAATCTTCATTTGGAGGTTAATGGAAAAATGCAGATTATGGTTTTCCTTGGAGGGCTCCTGTGCTGCTCACAGCCAAATGTTTCTGCCAGAAATATGTAGTTTCTTTTTGGGAAATGGTGGGGCTTCTGTAGAGGTCAAGAGGCTGATCTACTGATGATGAATCACATACAAAATAGGGAATTGCATAAAAAATGCACTTGAAAACAAGAAAATGTTTTCTTCACTGGCAGACTTGCCAAGCAGGCTCAAGGCACTTGAGCAAGAGATCTCTAACATGGCCCTCATAATATGGCCTGAACAAGACATTGGTTGGTAGAATGCAAGATTTACAGGAACTTTTTTTTTTGGCATTTGTGTTTCCAAAGTTTACACTAAACTATGACACATTAGCAAGCAGACATGGCTCATCTCAGACAAAGCATTACCTAAAAAGGCAAGGCATATACAACAAAATCAATTAAAAAGTACTAAAAGAAGGGGACTAGTCTTGCTTTCTACTCTGTTCTGTGTTCCAGAGATCATCACATGCTTTGGAGTTTGAAAGTATCGATTTACAATTGTACCAGAACTAATCAATTTAGCACATGTAAATGGAGTTCTTTTGCAGGTATGCATGCTATTTATTCACTCTTTGATATTCTGAACTTAAATCTTGTTATCTAGTTTTCATTTCTGGTCCAGATTGGAAATAACAGCAACAAATTTGACAAGAACCTAGTCTACTGCAGCCACATATTTCCTGGTTGCACACACTGTGCAAAGGAGCCTGTAATCCCCAAATATAGGTGCCTGTGGAACTGAAACCATAAAAGTCAACCTTTGCTTTACGTGAGGAAGATAATTTTTTCAAGAGCTCAATATCCTCCAGTGGAGTTCACATTTCAGAAAACCTTTTGCGGTCAGTGCGGTTTTAATATCCCAGCACATCAGTCTGCAGTGAACTCCAAGCATATGGGCTATGGGCTGAAGCAAAATCCCACTAAAGCTAATGCAGTGTCATGATCTGCACTGTCACAATGCCATGAATGAGGAAAGATGGTAAATTATATGCACAAAAAGAATGCAGCCCAATGTAATGTTCATTCCCGCTCCTCACAGCTGAGTAATCTCTATCAGCATCATGCCAAAACTGTGGTTGCTGTAGCCAAAAGGCTGTGTGTATCCTGCCCACTCCTTCCTGCACTAGATAGATCAGTGAATCAACTGCAACTTCATTAATCAGCAGCAATTCTGTCTCTGCAGTTTTAACAGACTTCTGAGAATTACTAATTGGAAAATATCTTTTCATCTGCACAGCAAGGTAAAAATTCCTTCATTTATTTAATCATACAACCTAAATAAATTCACCAGAACATTTTTACATAAGGCTGTGAATGCACATACACAGATCTGCAACTAAAATAACTGACTTGACTTTGTATTAGCCCTGTTGAAGTCAGTGAGACGTTTAACTAACTGTACATTTCAAAGAAAAATAGAAAGCATTTTTCTGACATTAGGAATTTAAATTATAAAATTCTTTTCTTTATAAAGATCAGAACTTTCATGTCTACCTTTGAAATCATATGAAGGAATGTATGTTCTGGAATTAATAAGCAAGTTCTCTTAACAGCAAAATTAGTTCCCACTTTCTGTGAGAACCACGGAAAAAAAATATATATTTTCTTGTATATATGCACAGAGTTATTGGTAAAGAATTTAATTTGTTTCTTGGAAATGCAACAAATGCCGAGCCAGCTCAAAAATAAAAAGAAATCAGAGAATGAAGTTAGCAATATTGAACTGATGTTGTCTTGTTTACCAGTCAAAACCCCCTGCGATAATAAATCAAACACAGTGTTGCTTGATCTTTATTAAAAGACCATTAAAATTGTTGTCAGTGGACTTGCTGACAGGGCAGGCTACAAACTGCTTTTGCAGGCACATATATTGCACCATTTCCCAATTTTTTAAGGATAAATTATGTTTAGGCACATTTTGTAAAACACTAAAATTGACATAAAAGGAGCCATAAAGCATAGGTCAACTTTTTAATGGAAGATGCATAACATTGTCTTCTTTCATCCGTTAAAGATGCCACTTCCTGGCAATTTTTCTGAAGAGAAAAGTTTGGATCTCCTGCACACTTACAACTGAGTAATAAATTAAATTCAAATCTCTGAAATTTTCCACATAGCTCTTTTAAAAAAAAACAAACCAATCCTAGAATTCATAAAATTCTTTTTTAATCTTTCCATCCTGCAGTATAAAACACCAAAAATTGCATTGTCCTGCTTCATTCTTCTTTTGAAGAGAAAGAAGAAGATCATTCCTCTGAGTCCAGCATAATGTAGTAAACCTCTTATTTATGGTACAAGCATTTTTGGTGCAGCAGTTTCCTTGTAATGATGGGTGTGCTGGCAGCGGTGGTACGGCCGGCTGCAGGCAAAGCATGGAGAGCAAATGCTAACAGGTACCAAGTGCCTCCTGACAAGTGACCCTCCAGCTGGCCCATCCTTCCCCCAGACACAGGGTAGGGGTCAAGTCACCAGCTTGAGGCACCCATATGCACATTGGAAGGGATGGGTATGAGGTGGTGTAGATGAAGAAACCCAGAAGAACATCACTCCATGGAAGAGAAGGCTCCAGGGGGAGAAGCAAGACACAACATGGGTGCCATAGTTCTGACCCATCCCTGACATGCTAAAACACAGATGTGTGAATACTACTTACAGAGTCATCTACTACTTGTACACTGACACATTTTGTATTGATTTATGCTTAGTTTCCATAGAGTTGATCTGAACTAATTTTTGCCGTGAGCATGTTTGTGGCTTGATTCTGTACTGACTCCACTTTCTGGAGGAAAACAGATGTCAGCAGAACACACCCGTTCCTAACTAGGATTTAGCAGCTTACACAGCACCAGAAAGAAGGGGAAGAGGTTAGAAAGATGCAGTCAGACAGAAACTTGGAAGAATGATTTATGATAATGAAATCTTATTGACTCCTGAAGTGTTCTGCAGTTTTTTGATTGGAACCAAACTCACCTGAAGGCATCATCATCACCTCATATGAGGACATTTTCTGATGTTATCTTGTCTTCATGGACCTATTTACTTTCCAGAGTGAAAATGGTGGCAACATCTTCTAATGAGTCATTCTCTGTGCCTTCTACAAAACACTATTTTTTTTTTAATTATTTTTTTTTTATTTCTACATGGCTTTTGAAGATAAAGAGTTTAAAATATAAACACCAGTATATATATATATACACATACAAACATATGTCTCTCCAGTACACTCTAAATGACTAATCTGAAGGGACATGATTCTCCTAAAATAACAATGTTTCTAATGAAATGAAGGGAAGCAGTACACTAAGGATCACCAGACAAGTCAGGAAGTAGCATCAGAAATAATCTGGCAGGACATAAGAGAAACAAGCAGGGTATGTGGGGGCAGATACTTCAAACCCTGGAAGCATGAAGGGTAAGTCATATTCTTATTCAGTATTCATGTGCCTTCAGGGTGTGAACCACAGCACACGTCAATACTACTGTTGCTGCTAAAACAATTCAGGGTGAGAAATTGAATCTGTCTAACAAATACAAAGGAATAATGGAAAAAATAATTGTAAAAAGAGCTGGTATATACACAGACAGGAATTTGCCCCCACTGGTGTCTCAGAACAGAGAATAGCTGCACTCAACAGCAACGAGCACCCCCTAAGAAGAACCCTTGATGGTGTCAACCTGCTCTGAATGCTGCCTTATGCCTCAGGAGATCCACAAGACTGACACCCGCCAGTTTGTATTTCCCGTTGCACATAAGAGGAAGCAAAAGGCCCAAAGGGGAAATGCTCATGGCAAGAAACACTGACTGAGCAGGGAAGTTGTGTATGTGCAGAGCCACCAGCAAGGCTATGAGGATCCACACTGACACCTCCTGGGACATGCAGTGAGGAAGAAGCTGCTCCACCACCATGTCCCCAAAGGCAGACAGCAGTGATTGAAGCTATGGGCGCTTCAATACATGTGAGGTGGAAAAGGGTCATGAGCTGTATTGCTGAAGATATTGAAGAAATGAGATCTACCCAAAAACTAGCAGCAGTGACACAGAAGGGATTTTGAAGAGGTATTGAGGAAGTCTTTTACAATATGTCTGCATTACTTGAGAAGTTACCTGCTAGGTATATGCTGCCTGCTAGGACTCCACCTGATTGCCAACTATATCTGCATATGATTTGCTATAGAAGTACCTACCATCTGTAGTCTGAGGAGGCTGACAAGATCAGCACTACTCACTGATGTTGTTTTCCTGTAGTCAAACTCCACTGAAATTTTACAAACTATGACTAATGCATCCACCTGTGTCACTGAAGCCAAATCCCAGACTCATTTCCCCATGCTTTTTACAAGCAGTAACCAAAGTCAGTGAAATGACAAAAGCAGAAGGTTTTACAGCTGAATGGCCCAGGATCTTCCTTCCTATTTTCCTCCAGGCCTCTCTGGAGGAGGAAGTTTCCCTGCAAAACAGCAACCAGGGGATTTTGTCTGCACTCAGCTGATGGACACTGAACTTCTTCCAACCACTCACACTTCACTTCCCTAAAGTTAAATCTGTGACAAAGACAACTCTTATGACAGTCTTATTCTCTCTGAATAGTATTTTATACGCATAATATTTTTCTAAGTGATCAATTCAAGCCACATTCAAGAGCCACATTTAATCCTTCAGGGTCCCTCCAACAGAGCAAGCTGCCTGCCAGGTCCAGGTAGAGAGGAGGGTAATATAATATTATTTTATTTTGTTGCTGTGGCCAATGAAAATGCTGAAATCTTCATTAAACCTGGTCTGTAACAGTACTAACCTATCAGGAAAACAAAGCTTTGCAATTAAAAAAAAAATAATTTCCCCTGTTTTCTACCTTTTTATATGAAAGGCCCAACTGATGGAAAAATAGTTCATGGCAATGCTTTTTAGCTGAAGAGCTCCTTCCAGGGAGCCACCAGCCAGGAGGCAGCAGGGCAACCCCACACCTGCTCTTCATCCTCCCTTGCCACCAGCCTCCATGCATTTCAGTCATCTGCCAGGTATTGACCATGTAACAAGGGAACAGGTTTGGCTCTTTCAAAGTGAAAGGCAGGGTCCTCTTACCTTTCAGCCCAACATTGACCACAGGGGGAAAATCCCTGCGTCCTCCCTATGCTGGCAGGGCATCAGGCCTTCCAGCACAAAATATGGAGGAAAACTTGATATGCATCACGTAAATGGATTGTCTGGGTACACACTCTCTGCCTGTCATATTCAAATTTCAGAGTGATTAGCATCTGAGTATAAAGAGCATCCTGAAAGGTCAGTTACTTAATTGAATCAAATCTTCCTGACACAACTGGACATATTCCTGGATGCAAATCAGGAATAATCAAAGAAGATCTCCAAGCAAACACTCCAAATCCAAGTAATGGTTCAGCTCATGAAATCAAGGCTAGAGATCTTTTCTTCCATATTAAATATGTTATTTGGCTTTGACTTACACCAGCTGTAAGCAAAGCCAGCCACACTAACTGGACACATAGACAAGACATGGTATTTGGCTTTGACTTACACCAGCTGTAAGCAAAGCCAGCCACACTAACTGGACACATAGACAAGACATAGTCCTACTCCCTTTTTTCTGGAAATTACGTTTATTTCTCCTTCCAGAAATACATTATGCCAGCATCAGCACAAATACTGAGTCAACTCCAAGCACTGGTATGATGATATAAATGTCTTTCTGCACCTTAGTTAAAAGTTTCAGGCCAGCAGAGTCTCAGCTCTTGGAGCAGGGACTTTCAGACACCTGAAGACCACAGCAGCACAGAGAACTTTCTAAGGCTGCAAGCAACCAGGACTCTGAATTGGGACACTCCTGGATGTTGGATACTGACCCTTCATTACAGTCTGATCTGGCACATATATATGCATTTATAAAGCAAGATACATCTAAATATACCCTTGGGCCAATCTATTTGCAAGATACACTCACAACAGAAACAGATTCAGTAAGAAATGCTCTCTGTCCCAAATTAACTGTCATCAAATATGGGTGCAGAAGATTTTAATTAGTAGCTTATTAAGAAACACTTCATTAGAGAGGGAAATGAGAAAGAACAAAGCAGGCTTATCTCTTGAATCATGAAAGGAACAAATCTACAAATGCTGACAAATTTTTTCTAATTAGTCTTTAGTAAACAGCTGATGCCTCATAAAAAGAAAAAAAAAACAAAAACAGAAACAAAACAAAACTCAAGAAACAGCCCCCCAAAACATACATTCTGCTTAGTAATACATCAATTGTACCTGCCATAGACATTCCTGAGGGCAGAAAACTGTTCCCTTCTGAAGTTACCAAGGTTATTTATATAGACATTTATCATAATTTATTTGAAGTTCATGTGAAAAAGAACCTAAAAGGTCCTAAAAAGATATCTATATTTTAGCATTAGTGACTACAGAGGGTTAGTGACTCATTCTTGATCTCACTCTAATCAATGACATTACTCATTCATTTTGACGCGCACAAGATAAAACTCTGAAGTTGAAAACCTAATTTCCTGAAATCAACATAATTCTTCTATCAATTTAACTGAGTTTGGGTTTTCATCCTGAAGCTTTTGAGAGAACAGAAGATATTCAGTCCTTTGCAAAGGTCTACCATAGCATCTGTATGACTTAAATCCCTCTTAAATCTGGTCTGAAGTCTCTGGTCATGTATAGCACTGTATCTCTCACCTGAATACTGGCAAACTTGTCCCTAGAAAGTAAGAGAGCCACATACATTTCTGGCATGTTTTAAACTGCAGAAGTCTGCAGAAAGAGCTACACATCTGCTTTTCTTTGAAACAAGACTGCATACCCTGTATGTGCACCTAGTTAGCAGTCTACACTCATATTTAGCCCTGTGTTGAAAGCCAAAAATCTGTTTCCTGCTTGCACTCCAATATAATTTACACACATTGCAGTATCAGCTACATAATTTACAGTGAGCTACCCTGGTTCCCTTGTTTAACAAGTAGCTCCAGGACCAAACTTCTTCATATGTTTAGAAGAAGAACAAGAAAATATTCCTTTTTATAAAGCCAGTTGTCTAGACAGTATGCATCATAAATAAACCAAAACATTCTCTTCCATATGTATTTCAGATTCTTATTTGAATGAGCAAGTAGGGAGAATCCAAAAGACTTAGTGTGTTTATATTAAATATTCAGATTATATCTTGTACAGTTTAGAGTCAGTCTAAATCAACATCTAAGAAATGTGAATGAACTCGCTGGCCAACACTTAAACTCTGTATAAATCTCATCTGCACAACTCCAACCGCCTGGAATGAGTTTTTCCATCCCCTTTTTAGAATTCTTTTCTGTTTGCTAGGTTAGTGCTTATTGTTTGGGAAAAAAATTACATGTGTCACATATCTCTAGAAAGTCTATTTGAGAAAGGAAAAAAAATAATAAAAAGAAAAGGGAAGTATTTACTCTTCAAATGGACTATTTAATGTTGGGCAGGTATACCATCCTAATTTCTTCTAATAAATTTCAGATGGCTTTGGATTTGAAAACAGGACTATTATACAGAATGACAACTGACGGTGTTAAAGTAAAAATCCAACTTCAAAATCCAGGTTATTCATTTATCTAAGGAAGAGTCAGAAGCATTTTTGCTATATAAAAATAGTAAAATCAACCAAACTTCAGGATACTGCATTATGGCTATTTTATGCAGTTTTATGTATTAATTTTTATTTACTTACATTATATAGTTTAAACTTCTCTATGTCACATTATTTACCAGCCGCAATCATCGACTAAAGCCACAAGACAAATTACCAGATTCAGAAACACAAAGAGAAATCCAAAATACAGTTTGTCATTTGCTAGATAGCTGCTTCATGTGACATTACTCTCCCCCAAACTCTGACTGCTCCCAGTCTCAGCAGTAAATTTCTTTTCATTATTAGACCTATAAAACTTTCCTGTTTCTGCCCTTTGCTGATGGGGGCAGCGCTGATGCTGAATTCACTGGTGCTGAGAGTACTCTAGGTAGAGCAGCACCAACAAAATACTGAGTCTCTTGGCCATGCTTTCCTGCAGGCACCAGGTTTCATGTTGGCCCAGCCATGTGGCCAGCAGGACTTCAAGCTACTCTGGATATGTCTCCCATGAGCACAGTCCTCAGGAGCCAACCTGATCTGCATGAGCTTTCAAAGATGATAGAGAGGCCTTACAATTGACCACTCTCACAGCACCTTCAGATGCATCCTATCTGGTCCCATGGAATCATGTAATCACTGCTACAGCCTACATATTTAATAGAGGAACTGTCTTTAAGACACTGACCTCACAGATTGGACACCTAAGACATGACCTTGTGTCTTTACCAAGAAAAATGATTTATGTTCTTATTTGATTAAGCATACCCAAAAACATAAGGAATATTATAAACCTGCTTTAACAGTAAAGTTCTATAGATTCAGTTTATACTAGGCATCTGAGGCCCTGGAGTATGAGTTTTACTCAGTTTGCTCTTCATCTCTTCCACCTTTTTTTCATTACTCTTCTGATCTTTACTTCTATTTTTACTTATCCCGGACGTTGGCATTTTTTCTTCCATATTCCTTACCACACCACAACCACTCCTACTAATATTATAAGCCACAGCCCCAAGCTCAGGAGGTGAGATTAGCATTTACTACACTGAAATGAAGATATCTTTGTAATTGACCTTTTGTAATCATATAGAAAACAAGCTAAGAACAGTAAACATAACACACAAATTCCATTGTTCAGAAAAGTAATAAGGAATTTTTCTTTTTGAACAGTATTCAAGTGTAAACAAGATTCTTGTGGTAACAGATGTCACGATACTAGCATTGCATTCACCTGGCACACGGGACATCCAGATGATGGTACTACAATAATTCTTAATCCATGCACTTTAACTTTATAAATGTGAAGCCCTTTATTTTATTTATAAAACACTGCAAACAGACAACACAGGATCTGTCAATCAGTTCCATGCCCACAGACACCTGTTCCTCCACAGCATGGGACCAAAGAGTCCTTACTGGTACCAGCGATAGGCCCAGATGACAGTCCTGGCATAAACCTTCCAGAGATTCAGTACTGCTGGTGAAACAGTTCAGCTGTTTCCCAGTCCAGGGGTGAGTGCAGATGTAGGATCACATAGGTTAACAGAAAAGATATTAAACCTGGTCATTTGGATAGACTAACTGACAAGAAGGTATCTCAACTTGAGATGGTGTGAATGGCTGCTGTCAATCAAGGCTTTGATCTCTAAACAACATTAGATCTTGTCTCTAGGCAATGACAGTTCTTAAACTCTGTGAGTATGCTAACAGCCTTCATAGACTACATGAAAGCAGCAGCTGAATACTTCAATGGATTAAGATAATAAGACAATAAGAAGCTACTGCCCAAGGCAATTGTGCACATGATAAAACCTAAGTAAGGTGACACTTTTAATTTCCTCAGCTATCTTATTGGAAAGAAAAAATATGTTTAATTCGTTCTCCATTTATCTAGGGAGAATAGAAGTCAACATATCCATTACCTTGCAATGTATCTGAAATTGGCTAAAAAATAAATAATTAAAAAAAATAGTAAAATCACAAGAAGAGCCAGCACTGCTTATTAACTCAAGGGCAATGCTACTGCTGTTGCTCCCAAGAGCTGTGGACAGTCTGACCACTTTGTGGTTCCCAGAGTGAGCATCCTGCAAAACCAAGGCAACTTAGAGGCATACAAGGCAACTAACAGGGACACACAAATGGCTCTGCATAGTCAGCTAAATCCAGTGGATTTTTCTTAGCTCTGCTAGGCCTAGCAGAAGTGCAGTTTTGTACCAATTTTCCCAGCATGGTTGGCTTCAACAGCTTTCTCTCAGCTGACTGCACCACTGTTGAAGCCAATGAAGCCTTCCAGAAACTGTAGCACTGAAAAGTGAAGTGATGTTGAACATCTCTGCAAGAGCCAGGCTGTCCTGCTGCCACCTAGGCACGTCCACTCAGTGCTGCTCTCCTGCCTTTGCACCGAACTCCTCATCCAGGCCTTCCCTTATCCACAAGCCACAGGCCCTCTCTTCCCTGTCCCATTACCACAGAAGACAAAAGCAGCCTGATGGAGACAAGTCATCAAGCACTCATTTTGCCAGAGAGACAGAATAGGCTGCTTGGATTTTGGCTGGGGTCAAGTTACTTTTTTTTTTTTCCTTGTTCTTTCAAGGCCTGCTGGTTTTGTCAATATTATTTTAAAGAAAAACTCAGACTTACTCTAGCATGGAATAAGAAAATAGTCACCAGTGCTCTGAAAGTTCAAAATCATCCCAGTCTACGAATGCAAGATACGATATATCAATGAACAACAACAAAAAAACTTCTAGTTCTACATTGTGAAACTGTGAGATTCTCAAACCATATATATCTCACCAACAGCTAATGTTATATTATAAATTACTACTACTGTATACAGATTTTAAAAGAAAAAAAGACAAGGATTAAGTTATTTACTATGTTTCTAGAAGCCTAAGGCATAGATTTATTTAAAATACCCTGTAACATTTGTTTCCTTAGAATTATTATACAGCTAACATCTCATATAAAATTGAATGATTAACATGGTAAAACAAACTTACTTAGCAAAATAAAAGCTCTGTCACAACACTGTATTTTAGGCACAACACTGTATTCATAAAGTCTCCCCAAAACATACTGGAACTGCCAAATCTAAGCTTAACACACAATTCAAACAGCCCTGCTAAGAAATGAGTGAAACCAGGCAGTGCTAGGGATGTAGGCGTGTAAATACCATCTGAAGACATCTTTGAGGGAAAGTGCCACTTTGATTGTGTAACTGGAGGTCCAGAATTCACATCAAGGAGCAATTATATTCTCGACTACTGTGACAAGGATCTGATTAATTCAATCTAGTTGATAGATGTCACTAGCGCTGTTTATTACCAAATTGGCCCCATTAATGCTATTTGGGAGCTGTGCAGTGTCAAAAAAGCGCAGGATTTGTGCCTGATCTGTGTCTGAGAAAGTCATCCACATAATATGTCAAGAAGAAAGCTTGATGAACACAATGTGCCCTTAAAAATGCTAGGAAGAATCAGTCACCATACAGGTCACTTCCACAGTGCACTACCACAATTGCCTGTCCTACATGAACTCCATAGGCTAATAGGAATGATCTCATCTGGAGCACAAAATTAAGAGAGAAAGCAGGACGAAAATATCCAGCAAGAAATCATTTACAAAAACAACCCTGGGATGTTTGCATATTAATTTTAAAGGTTAAAAATCTTTTCAGGCAGGTTCTGTGTGCTTTTGCACCCAGTCAGAATCTTTGTGGTGGCTGCAAAGACATCTATAACAAATATGACACACACTTTATCTTTTTTTAAAGAAAAAAATAAATAAATTAGTCTTTCCATTATTCATCTTCTTGTGCATGCTTAGAGATCACAGATCCCTCATCACCTCACTTCTGCTCATTTTGTATCATCACATAGAACTCCTCTATCTGCAGACCTCACAACCATTTAAAAACTGATCTGAACTGCATCTTAACATCTGTGGTCCCCTTGGCTCAGTGTATCACCTCATATGCAAACCCAGGTATCTACAACCAGGGAAGGTGTTTTCACACCAGCCTCCTGTGCTGAACCTGTTCATGCAGTATTGATGGCAAAGGGATTACAATGGTTTGTTGAATTACAGCCTAAACAGACCAAAACTACTTTCATGAAGATGGCTTTGATCAAGCCACCAAATACAAGAAGATAAAAGAATATTGAAACCTTCCACACATCAACAACTTAAAACTGTTTACAAAGTGTGCTTCTATCAAGTTGCATTTGCTAAGAGAAGAAGTTTTAGAATGTCTTTATCTTGAACACAATTCCACTTTTTCAAGTGAAGAAAGATCCACTCTGACATCACAGAAAATAACAAAATGGGAGTTAGGAACTCCCACAAACTTTAAGACATGTAGCACAAATTATAGAGTTTATAGAAGCTTACAGAAGGTATAATTCTCCATCAGTTGTTTGCTGTGAATGTAAAGCTGATGAGGGGATGGGGAAGGCAAACATCATCATCCCTCCCTCTCCTGATTAAGGAGCATAACTTCCGAGTAGGAAAACTTGTTCTCCATTTCTTCACATCCTTACCCCCCAGGAAACAAGAAGCTCTCGTAGAGGGAATACAGGTATTAAAATGAAAACACAATGGTTTTCCAATCATCCACTAATTCAGCAATTTGTAGCATTTTCTTGTGTGGGATATGCATGGTGGGCAGGTTGCTTTAAGCAAAGAAATCCAATTACACTTTAATTGAAGACCCTGTTTTTAATAACAAACATGTATATAGCTAAAGAAGAAATTATTTTAAAACTTTAATCATTCTGTATTACCTTTATCAGAGTTTCCTGAATATACTGTGTTATAAAGGACTCCTGTTTATTCAATTTTCTTTTGCTGTGATGATAGACTGAATGACAACAGTTCTCCCATTATGTTAATACGTCTAGAGTGTTAGCAAACAACTAACACTAGTTAGTTAACAAACTCCTCAGAGTTGCAAATGTCTTCTTTTATCAATTTGAATTTCCCCACTAGGATGGGATCACATTTCTAGCAATTTTCCCTCCAGCAGGATCATCACAGATGTCACATATAAATTAAATTTGCTTTCAAATAACATTACGTGATGCTATATAACCTATATTCAAACTGGCATCAATAATTAACACATTTATCCCATATGCCTCAGTTTCACATAAATAACATTAGACTGGTATTTGTTAGAGTATTGTTATGATTATTCCTAATCTGTGCTATATCAGAAGTAACAAGCTCAGATCCTCCTGCCATAACCTGAATGTGCCTCCCTGAAACCCACAAAAAGTGCAAAGAATCCCAAAAGCAGCCCACTCTTCCCCCTCAACTCCCCTCCAATAAACCCTCAATACACAGACACTGTCATTATGATGGATCTTCTGGCAAAGACAGGTTAGTTATTTATGAGGATCTCCATACTTCCCTAGCCTAGGGAGGAAAACTATGCTTTAGGCTTTACAACAGAGTTGATCCACAAATAAGTGCTGAACTGAATTACTCTAGCATCAAACCCTAGATTTTATGCTATCACCTGGTGGCACTGTTATACAGCCTTCTAAAAGTGTTTTCAGTGCCTGGCTCCTGGCACATCATGCTGTTGTTGCCCTGGGGTTACACTGGGCCGCTGCAGGAAAGTGTGGGATGGAGGAAGCCAACTGACCTGGACACTGGTTTTTAATTTGGATTTAAAACCACAGCTTCCCTCCCTAAACAGGCATGTTGTTGGCTTGATGTTTGGGAAGAACACATATCAAAATCACATCTCAAGGCTGATGGTATAAATAATAGCAACATGCATATACATTTAATTTTGCTTATGCTTCTGCCTTAAGAAAAAAAACCAAACCAGCAAGCTAACTGAAGACCTAGGAAGTTTCAATGGTATAAATACCACAAGAAAGCTGTAGATGACTGCAGATGTTTTTAAGGGAACTTACTTCACTAAGCAGATGAACATGAAGATCATGGACTATAACCCCTAGAAAATAAGAGCAATTGCAAATATTAACTATCTGTCCTGTTTGTAGAAATAACATTTGTTCTATCTTTGCTAAAGGAAACAGTTAAAAATCTATATACATTGTGCTAAAACCCACAAACCTAAACACAAACCCACCATACTGTGCCTCCCCTATCTTTCAGAGCACAGAGATACCATACTAATTTACAGGCAGCTTATGAACATGAACTGAAACATTAGTTGTACTGTTAAGCAACAGATACATCTTTGGTGTATGAGGTTAGATGCCACTATACGTAGTTTTGCATTCACATATACTATATGCACTGGTTAGAAAAACATGATCCCACTGAAGTCTCTAGCAACTCAAAATCAAATTATATATAGTTGGGTTTTTTTCTTCTCTATTTTTACATCTTATTCACACATAAGTCATCCTGACAGTAGAAAAGGGGAAAGTATCACGTCTATGAGTGGGTGGGTACCTAAAACATGCTGAATGTTTCCACCATTTCCCCCTTACAAGATTATAACTGATGGAAAGCACTTCTTAGCAGTATATTGGTAATGAGATTTCTGTATTTTTACTAGTAAAGTAAATTAGCTAGATATTCTCTCCCTGTTCTTTAAAATTAAAAACGTCTTAATACCAAATGTGATTGACAGGAATGCTTCAACAGAACAAGTGTCAGAAGCACAATGGCTCATTTTAGTAACAGAACACTGGATTATAGCACAAGACAGAGCTTTTCTGATATACTGCATCATTATTCAAGCTATCACATTAATTTTTTTGATAGCTCCTCTTCTCACTCCCTGGGCTCCTTTCTTATTTCGTTGCACTCTTACCCTTTTGCTGCTTTTTTCTTGTATTGGCGCTTCACTGACCCTACATTCTTCATCCTGCAGTGCTGCCCACTCCTTGTCTCCAACACCTTTACCTCTGTGATTGGATGTCTCTTCCTGTAGCCAAGCAGAGCTTATTGACTTGTGGTTTATTCAGATGAATTATGCATCCCTCACACATATGATTTCCACCATATGAAATCATCTCTCAGCCTTTCTTTGCCAAGTAATATAAGTTGTAATACAGAATTTTTCTTCTCTCCCCATCTAAGACAGTTTCACTATTCATGCTATAAAGCTTAAAAACTAAACATCCTGTTTGCAAGTTGTCCTTAACATATCCGCCCCCCCCCCCCCAATAATTTTTTTTTTACTGGCAGCATGGTGCTCTTGACAGTGTAGGGGAAAAAAAAAAATATTGCCATGAAGAATAATTTGGCAAACTATCCAAAAGAAAAGAGTTATGCTTTTTCTGTCTCTGGTAAATGAAATAAGAAAATTAAATTGATGGTGTTTATGAGGGTAAAATAGCGAGGGAGATAGGGTTTGTGAAAGACCTCAAAGTGCTGGAACCCTGTTCAGTGAACACAGAGTCACTGAGCTGAACCTAGTCCACCTTTATTAATGGAGTTTATGGTAGGTTAGTTACAATCAAGTTTCATAAGGACATGCTATCCCAAAGAACATGCTATTCCTAAGAATAGGCTTCTCCACCAGGTATATTATCTTGTAAAAGGCCAATCCTTCAGAATAACCACGTCATGGAAAAACATATTCTTCCTCTCTTGCAAGAGACAACTGTAGGGTTAGAGCTGAGCCCTTACTCACTCAATTACCTATCTTAACTCTCATATGTTCTACTCGTGATGAATTACAATCCCATCTGTAACACAATGTAAAAAAGGCCAAACTACTTGACTTACTTGGCTTGGTTTGTTTTCCAGAAGACAATGAATCCACTGCTAATAAGTAATAAGGTTTATCTTTAACTGCTATTATCTTCTTCTATCTGACAGGTTTGGAATGTGCATATTTAATGTTGATTAGAAAAATCCCATAATGAATCAATACACATTTAGATCAGTGTCAGATAATGCAAGAAAGTTGTTTTACCTTAACTGAAAACTATCAAATCCAACTCAGCTGTGGATTATGTAGCTGCAACTCCACAGGGATTCATCTTTTTCTACTAGAGATGAGTTTAGGGCACACCACTAGAGGACTTTCTGTTAGCTTAGTGTCAGCAGTGGTGTCGTTCAGCATTTTCTCAAGGTTCACACTGGTGACAGCTTCTCTCCGAGAACCCAGCAGTTTTCAATACTCAGCTAATGGTAATGTTAGCAGTTACATTGGGAAGTCGTCTCTTGTGAACAATCAGGGTCCCATATTTTATTAAAATGAGAGTTTCTTGTTCTTACACAGAACATTTCATTCTACAAATTAAATAACAACTTAAGCCAATTTCTCAAAACATCATTTAATTTTCTTAGTACATCTCAGTTGTATGTTTTCAAATAATGACTATACAGAGGACCTATTGTCTCTAAGTCTTACTCAGAGCAAGAATATCAGAAACTTGGCAAACTCTTGAATGTCCAATCTTGGCACTGTTTTAGACACAAATGAATCATATTATCAAGTTCAACCAGGTTGCCACTAAATCATGTCCCTAAGCACCACATCTACACATCATTTAAATACCTCCCGGGATGGTGATTTAACCACTTCCCTGGGTAGCCTGTTCCAGTGCTTGGTAACCCTTGCAGTGAAGAAGTTTTTCGTAAAACACAAGCTAAATGTCCCCTGGCACAACTTGAGGCTATTTCCTCTTGTCTTACTGCCTTTTATTTGGGAGAACAGATTGACACCCACCTCACTACAAACTCCTTTCAGGTAGTTGTAGAGAGTAATTAGGTCTCCCCTCAGCCTCCTTTTCTCCAGGCTAAACAACCCCAGTTCCCTCAGCCACTCCTCAGAAGACTTCCACTAGACCCTTCACCAGCTTCATCACTCTTCTTCGGACATGCTCCAGCACCTCAATATCTTACTTGCAGTGAGAGGCCCAAAACTGAACACAGTATTTGAGGTGCAGCCTCACCAGCGCCAAGTACAGGGGTATATGTTCATTTCCCTAGTCCTGCTGGCCACACTATTTCTGGTACCATCCAGGATGTTCTTGGCCTTCTTGGCCACCTGGGCACACTGACAACTCATAATTATCTGCCTGCAAACAGCAACCCCAGGTCCTTTTTCACAGGGCAGCTTTCCAACCACTCTTCCCCAAGCCTGCAACACTGCAGGGGGTTGCTGTGATCCAAGTGCAGGACCTCACACTTGGCCTTCTTGAATCTCATACCACTGGCCTTGGCGCATCAATCCAGCCTGTCCAGATCCTTCTGTAGAACCTCCCTACCTTCAACCAGATCAACACACCTGGCTAACTTGGTGTCATGTGCAAACTTGCTGAGGGTGCCCTCAATCCCCTCATCTAGATCATTGATAAAGATATTAAAGAGAACAGGCCCCAGTACTGAGCCCTGGGGAACAGCACTTGTAACTGTCTGACAAACTGATTTAACTCCATACACAACAACTCTTTGGGCCCGACCATCCAGGCAACGTTTTAATCCAGTGAAGCATATGCCCATCCAAGCAATGAGCAGCCAGTTTCTCCAGGACAATGCTGTGGAAAACAATGTCAAAAGCTTTACTAAAGTTCATGTAGACAACATCCACAGGCCTTCCCTCATCTACTAAGTGGGTCACCTTGGCAGAGAAGGAGATGAGGTTAGTCAAGCAGGACCCGCCTTTCAGAAACCCATGCTGACTAGGCCTGATCACCCGATTGTCCTGTATGTGCCATGTGATGGCACTCAAGATGATCTGCTTCATAACCTTCCCCAGCACTGAGGTCAGACTGACAGGCCTCTAATTCCCCAGATCTTCCTTCCAGCTCTTCTTGTAGATGGGTATCATGTTTGCTAATCTCCAGTCCACTGGAACTGGACTTTAGCCAGGACAAGCTGATAAATGATGTGAAGTGGCCTGATGAGCACTTATTGCCTAGTCCTTCAGCACCCTTGGGTGAATCCCATTTGGCGCCATAGACATATGTATGTCTAAGTAGTGTAGTAAATGAAAAGGGAATAACATAGTTTAAACTGTAGGTAGATCACAAAGGCACCTAACTACATACCCAATGGGTCACACATATTCTTAAATGTATGGCTATGGTGTCTGAGAAACTGCAAGTCAACAACTTTTACAACAAATCATGCCTGCCACATTTCCTCTGGCTAAGAGACCGTTATTCTACATTCTGCAAATTAAAAGAATAAAAGATTCTCTCAAGTATATTAATTAGTGAGATTCATTGGGAACATAGTGCGCTGCTGCCACTCCTTAGTCTTCATGAACGTATCTAGCCAATTAGTATTTAAATTTATGAAAAGGCCTCTTTCATAAATGTTGAATATTTTATGCTTGTAAAGTCGTTGTGTACTCCTGTGTGCATACTAATGCTCTGTAATTGTGGAATGCCCAACAGTACAGTAACTGCATGATAAAATCCAACTGCTCTTCCTGGCCCAAGACAAAAATCAGAGTTTAGCAACAATACTCAGTTCCCCTAAGGTTTTTTTTGAGCATAATAAGAAGCCAGTTTGTTAAAATCCAAAAGGAGCTTCACCACAAGCTGTCCTGCAGATGAACCTAACCCAGTAGCTCTGTCTCCTGAAAACTGCATCTCATTCTTATTTATCTAGCAATATAAAGAGAAAGCTTGAATACAGGAATGGGTAACAATTAGTTGAAAGAAAAAAAAAAAAAAGAAAAAGATATGGCTGCAGTAGAGGAACCTTTTCAAACCATTTTTTTTGAACCCCAATATGTGCTGGAAGACATTTGGTAGCCCCTCATATTCAGGGCTACCTACGATAGGTAGGGTCTGTCCCAGTACAGTAAGAATGGCTTGCACTAGATTGTTGCCAGACTCACAGGGAAGCAAACTGCTTGTAGGAGAGGGAGATAGTCCCACCCCATCAGCATAGGCCACGTCACCTTGACATAACTGCAGTATTTGAAACACTGTTCATGGTGACAGGCACTGGCCATGTTTCTCACACCAAGGATCATGTAGGGTTGGAGGCTGTCTGATGTTACCCATTCACAGTGCCAGACAGATTTGGCCACTGTCACTGTATTCCAGACTGACTTCTGCTTTAGTGTAGTTATTCTAGAATAAGCAACACCAGACTTTGAGATGCTAAAGACAGTTTTCCTTCCATACAATGTACACATGAGCATGAAATCCAAGATCAACGTGAGCTTCAGAGGTGAGGTAAGACACTTTCCAAACTGAGATTACCTGCAGTACGTGTGGTTTGGTCTTTCCCCAGGTGTCTTTTTTTTCTGGCCCACCCCCATCTCTGCAGGTTTTTTTATGGACTT
>JANIJG010003749.1:163713-243953 GCA_024611175.1 Megaceryle torquata | reverse complement strand
GGATATTTGTTTTGGTAATTAACATGGTACAACAAAATATCAGGTAAAAGACCAGACCACTGATGCTTGTTTTTGTTCCTTTTTCTTTTTTTTGCTTTTTCTTTTTTTTTTTTTTCTTTTTTTTCCAAAAACAAGTATTCTTGCCTCAGGGTAAGAGCATTCCTCTTTATAGGAATAATAAATAATTAGGAGGGCTTCAAACTGCAGAAGATTATTTTTCAAGTTACTGGCCTGAACATACCACAACTATGTTTTAATCATTTCATTCATTATCAAAAAAAAAGTATTAGCATTAAATGAATCTTGAACTACCCTCATATATATTCCTGTTAATTTTACTGGGAAATAAACTGAGGCATAACTGACTGGGTGACTTGCCAGCAGCGACACACAAAAATCAGTGGTTCATGATTTCAAGTCCTGTTTTTAAATCACAAGATCATCTTTTCCTTTCCTGTGCAGGACCAGCAGAATATTAACCAACTATAAATGGCACATGTCATGCCTCTACATTACACTCCACACTGCACATGTGACAAGGAAAAGCAACACAAACAGGAAAAAAGACGGAATGCTTAGAGACAAGAGCTAAAAACATTTGATCATATGAGAGCACAAATTCCATAAAGCAGTCATAAGATTTGATCTTAATGAAGTACTGAGCAACAATAAATTCTGTTAAGTCAGAGGGAGTGTGAAACAAACACTCTGTCCTTTCCCTTCCCTCCCACCACTAACTCATTTTCTCTCTCTCCAATCAGTCCTCCAAGGACCCCCTTAAGTCCAGCGTTACTGCACGCCTCCCAGTCCAAGAGAAGTTACAGCTGTCATGGAGCAAAGCTGTGTGATCCTGCACTGCCTCCTCGTGGTGAAACAAGGCTGAGCAAGCAGCAACCTTCCACTCAAATCCTCCTGCCACAAGCAGAAAGCTTCCTGCCAGGTTGTGAAGTTTATTACTCATTTACTGTTTATTACTCATTTACTGTGGCTGGTCACACCTAATTCTGCTGATAACAGGAGTAAAAAGAGTTTTCAATATTTGAATCTCAGATGTGCAAACGACAGTAAGCAAGTGTTGCAAGCTGTCTGGATGGTGGTATTGGTGAAACTGATGCCAGCTGTGAATTAAGATTGCACCTATGGATTTCCTTAGGAGAGCATTGGAGGGTGGGATTTATGAAGTCTGAGGGCTCTAACTTCTCAGCTTAGACTACTGAGCATCCAGGTCTCATATAAAGATCCATATTTATACAACAGTATCAGGAAAGTATGGAAAAAATACAAGGTTTTTAAAAGAATATAAAATGAAAGCTAATGCAATATACTGTACTGCTGACCAAATGCAGCTGTTCTCAAAAGACTTAATGCTAATTCCAGAAGTTCTGCTGAGAGGAACATGGCAAACTGTTCTGTACTCAAACCAGGCTTTGCTAAGATGAAGAAAACCCAGAGGTTTTCAAAGGAGTAGATTGAATGAGATGCAAAAAGAAACCAGTCATCCTGCCCAGAGATAAAGGGTACGTAGGTGTGTGTCTAATCATACAGGCTTGACTCCAGACAACAGCCATGGTGCTAACAGTTTAAAAACCCTGATCTATCAGGGTTCAGTAGCTTGGTTTGGGATAACCTGGCTGTGTTTTTGTTACCACTATGCACACACATGTGCCCAGGCTGCTTCAGACTGTAAAGATTTCCTATATATGATCCAGCTTTATCCCCTATCTCCTATATTTCAGGTGAAAACACCTGTGTAACGTACCTCTTCTAAAAGGTATCTTATTATTGTCTGAATAAACAAACGACAGACACTATACTCCTGTGCCTGCTTGCTTTTTCCCTGTGGTCAGTCACGCCCAGTGTGATAAAGGTGTGCCTCTATTTCACACTGCCTACCTCTGTCTCCAGCCATTTTGCCATTACCCTGTCCTTGCTTTCTGTGAAAGCTTCTCTGCCCCATCTTCCTTCCTCATGGAAGAACTTAAACCCTGTAAACAAGTTATTTCTCAATGTCTTTTTGATAAATGAAATATACAACATTCTCTAGTGTCTTGCTGTGAAGTGGTATTGCCAGCCTTTAGGTTTTCTGGCAAATCATTCTTTGCTCTTTCCAGTTTTTCAACATTCTTTTCAGACATTTGCTGGAGCTGTGTGTGGATTTTCACCTCATTGGTGCCTCTATCCAAACATTACTGCCCTGTTTATGTATCTCCTGTCCCCATTTCAGTTCTGGAGATACTGCTTTCCAGGAGAAGTCGTATTGACTAGGCTGGCTCACTACTTTTTGTTGCCTTTTTTTTTTCCTCCATGATGCATTAGCTTCAGCCCTACCTTCATGAAAAATGTATTTTGCTGGAATAATCCCAGCAAGCAATCTCCCTTCTGTATTGCTTGTTAATATTCTCCATTTTTTGCACCCATCACAGAAGTTTGACACATTTCACATTTGTTCTTAGATTACACAAGGGTATTAGGTCCTCTACAAACCACTGTGAAGGCTTACTAGTGATAAATCAAATAGCAGGTCTTTCCAACAACTACTTTCTTATATTTTTCCTGTAAAGTAGCTCATTATCAACTTCATGTCTGCTTAACATTTGTAAAATACCTGTTTGCTTTCTTAAATCTTTATTTGAAATCTCATGACATACTAAAGCTTTCAATAAAACTGTTATATCTATGCAGCTATCCTCTGAACTTGTAATCTCAAGGAATAAACTTTGTTTTCTCAGAAATCAGTATTTCCTATCAAAGTATGTTAGCTGACATGTATATGATTACTTCTCAGCTAAATCTTTTCTGTGCTTTTCCTCTTTTTTTTCCTCAAAATTTGTATCAAGCAAACTTGTCTGCAGTTACCACTTCATTTCTTCTTTAAATCCTGGCAACCAGGATTCACCTTTTGTAAATTCTGGCACCAGTGCTCTTGTGGTTTCACAAAACTAAGTTTTACAAAACATTTATTGCTTGCAATGTATTTGATGTTTGAGCCAAGTAATAATCTGGATTCATACATTTAGAATGCTTTGTACTTCTGCCATATTGGCACTACATTTGACACATTCTTTGCAGCTAAGTGTAAAAATATCCCAGAAAGCAGGGATAAACAGATTATCTTAAGGATAGAAAGCACATACCTACTCTGTACCAGTAAGTACATTTATTTACTTAGCATTCATGAACATTGTCCTCTAAATGAGATTCAAATGTGCCTGCAAATCTCACTAGATCCATGGAATGATCTCCTATCATGACTGGTATCAGGGTGGTGTTCACAGCAGCAATTATGATACCATCCCTCCTCCAGGAGTTACGTGAAAATTGGTGGCCAAAACAAACCCACAACAACAACAAACTGAATCTTTCTGGAGATAATGAATGGATTATCACAAATACTCTAAGTATCCAGAAACTAAAGATCTCTTCAGTGGCTTTTTTTTTTTTTTGAGAACTTTTGCATGCAAATGATTCATAGCCAAATGAAAAATATTTCTTACAGCTCATTTTTTTTCATAGTCTCTGTGGTTATTTTAGGATTGAAGTGGTTTTTAATCTTCAGTTTATAGAAGCAATCAAATTCTTGCTTTTGCCATCAATATGTAATAATTGATTTATACAGAGTTTTTAGTACTGATTTCTGAATCACATATAATTTTGCCACCACCATCTAAGAATGAGTTGTTGCCATTGCTAAAATGAGTCAGGACTGTTCTTTTCCTCCTAAATCTTTTTTTTTTTTTTTTTTTTTTTTTTTCTGCTTAATTTTACACCCTGGACCACATGAAGTAATATACCACCACCATCCCCAGTTTCCATCACAGACATTCAGGTTCAAACTGGCCTATCCAACATTCCCATCCAACCCTCTAGTACATTGGGTTTATTTTAACCAACCTGAATGTGGTCTTTCTGTTTAAGTCGTAGTTGGGTCCTCAAGATAATCATCACCTCTCTTGTGGGCACACTGGGATGATTTCCATCCTTACACTGAACAGTGCACCTCACTTCTGAGAGTTGAGTAAATACGTGAGCAAAAGCAATGACTGACATAAACCTGTTGTAACATTCAGAGAAAGGAAAGTAACATTCTAATTATAATCCTCCACAAACTAACGAGCTGAACCTTTCTCTATGTTGGTCCCAGAGTTTTACAGTCCCCTAGGGCTCCTACGGTTTGTGCAGCCCTTTGTTCACACTCACCACCCTTCCCAATGCCTGCTGGAATCCAGTAGAATTTCTGCCTCCTATGCCCTTAAAAAATTACCTCTTCTGATCTTAGAACTGAAGGCTTCTGCTCCCTTCCTCACCTACCAACTGTTTTAAGCTCAAAATCAGCTCAAAAAAAAAGCCTCTCTGTTTAAATTTTTCCATAGATAGTATCAGAAAATACCATCTTCTTGTTTACTATGTAAGTCCCATTCCCCTACAGAGCTCACTGCTGCTACCATCGGTTTTGGTAGCACCTTCCCCCTCAAATGTTTGTATATCTCTATCATTTCACCTTACACCTATTTGCTCAGCACTACTGCCACAACTCTCTGAGCTATGATCAGCTAAGTGCTATAAATGCACATCAGTCTTGTCTTGGCCACAGCTGTACAATCCACCCAACCAATAAGTAAAATAAGGGGAAAGAAAGCAAACTTGGGGAAAATGCAGGAGGATAAAACAGCAGCTACACAACACAGCCCAGCAAGTGAGATATTCTCAAGATGTGAACTATCTGGTTCAGGGCCAGAAACAAACCAATGTTTTTCCACCTTGTTTTTTTAAACTGTAACTTGCTTTCTTTTCCACTTTACATATGCAGTGTTGCTAAGCAACTTAAGATTAAACTTGCAAGTAGAATCTGGAAAGAGGAAAAGCAATTATGTTACTGTATGCTGAAAGGGACAGTTTTCCTTCCCAAGTAAAACTAAAAATAGCTCCTTGTTTCTCAGAATGAAAATGGGTGTTTTGCAAATAAGGCTACAAAATTTTACCAGAAAAACCCACTGATGAAATAGCAGGAAAAAAAGCCCAACCACATTTTTCACAGTACTAAAAGGTTAAGAGAGAGGAGTAGTAATGTGGTAGTTGGACAAAATTAAATTTTGTTGAGATGCAAGAAGGTAAAATAAAACCAGATTTCCTTTAATGCCTTTTTATTCTTGTGGATACAGTGTTGTGAACTCAGTGTATTTAAAAATAATCTATTTTTTTTCACTTCTCATATCTGAACACTCAAACTAGGCATGTGACTGCATAAAACCAAAGCATCATTGTCTTTACAATTCAGCATATACACTGATTTTTTTTTAAAGTATGCATCATATTTTCTTGGAAGACAAAACAGAGCATTTTAATGCTTTTAAATGGTATGTAGTGTGTCACAACATCAATACATTCTATTGACATGACAAGGATAATTTAATTATTAACATCTTTATTGACATTTCTACTCCTTTCTTTATCCTGTACATGGAGTACTTAACTTCCACTGCCACAAGCCAAGTCAGCAGACAGTTGTGAGTGGTCACTGTATGACTGCACAGTCAGCTTCATGAACAGGGTAATACCAAGCAGCATTGAGGCCCAAAGGCAGCTTTTGTAAAAATGCAGTTTTCTGAACCCTATTCTCACAACAAACCTGATTCTAGTCATGACTTTTGTGATTTTTACATACTGAACAGACCTACTATCACGCCCAAGACAAAGCCTTCATCTTCCCAAGCCTCCAGCACACTGCAATGTGTTAACCCTTATTTTAGGAAGGGGTTATCTCACATGAGGCCTATTAGAAACTCTTCAGAGAAACTTGGGTTTTTCTGATACTTCCCTTAGGGTTCCTACTTGCTGATGAAGTTCCTCTAAACAAATCATGACTGTTTTCTCTAAAAGGATACCACAGATACAAAACTTGAAGCTTGCAATGTCTGCAGAAACAGTCCCTGCGCTAAAAGAAACAAGAGCTTACTCACCAGTCTGTCTTAATATGTTTTTTGGAGAGTATCACCAAAAAGAGAAAGGCAAAGATACTTTGAGCACTAAAATTAGATGTTTTTTTCAGAAGAAATAACAATACTATATTTGGTAGCTTTGCCCAATAGCCATTCAGAACTAAATGAAAGTAGCATTAGAGCTTATAATGTTATTAAAATTATTATTTTTCAGATTAGTGTTAGACATTCATAAAAAGATCCTACCAAAACCTACTGAACAATCACAGATATTGTAGCCTAATAAATCCACATTAAACGCTTTAACACAAACTCAGCACTTTCAAAGGGCCTACCTATAAGGGAAGGCAGCCTACGACTACTGGAATTTAACTTGTGTTAGGGCCCTAAGAGCACCAACAGTCCCTGATTGTCCTCATCAGCATCATCTGGGGACCAACTCTCATGTGCTGTCTGCCCTTTGACCCAAGAAGTGCATTTAAGCTCAGGTCCTCAAGGGTGGTGCTTCTTTAGCTTGCTTTGTTGGTGTGTTTGAGTTTGTTCTGATATCTTGCTGATGGAGATTTGCTTTCGAACTCTGCCTCTTCATTCAGGACTTACACGTTGATTGCTAGACCTGCTCTATTCCACACTGCTTCCCTAGGTACTGCAGTCCTTGCTGGTAAGGGTATGGTCCCCACCTGTACCCTGTCCTCTGTGGCTCCTGTTCACCTTCTTTTGCAGAGCAGCCCACTCTTGTAGCTCTCTGATATTAATAATCTTAAATGTTGACTAAAAGGAGCAAAAGAATAACTTTCTTTTAGTTAAACAAGCATTCTAAAGGATATTGGAAAATGTAAATTCAAGATAAATAATTTTGATAGCCTTTCTCGTACAGCTTGGTTTTGTTTCTCTGTGAACAAAAGAAGTAGAATCAAGCCCATGTGAAGTTAGGTAAAGAAAAAGAGCAGCTGGTGTGGATAAGATTGAAAAATTAGTTGAATTATGAGTAGTAGTTTCATTGGTGTTGAAACTAACACAGTATGATTTTCTGAAGACTTGAATCTTGTGTTTAATAATTTTTATTTTCATTCAGGTGTATTGAAGCTGCGGCATCAAATGAGTGACAAAGAGAGTCTTTAGAGTCTCATAAGAACTCACCTCTTGCTGAAGCAGTGCTGATTCATCTTCATGCATGTTCTTTCTTTCTCTCTTCTGTCAAGCTCCTTGCTTTCAAACAACTTTGGGAAGTCAGTATCTTTGAGAATCTTCTTCCTGAGTAAAACATAGTTCAGATTTTTAAATTACTACAATACTATGAAAAGGCTACAGATTGATACAGATTGCTATGATAGCTTCAGCATTGTACTCCTTGTAGAGCAAGATTTAGGAAGCTCATGAATGCTTGCTTGTGAATTCTAAGAATTCAATTAGAATTGCTAGTAATAAGCTATGACATATCATAGTAGGACTTAATATTTCTGCCTATCGGTGGCATCAGCCTGATTGCTTCATTCACTTTTATTTCCACATGTGGAAAGCTTATAGCATGTGTATCATAACGTGACACTGTAAAGAGACTCCACTGCACTTTTTGAAAGCATCAGGAACTGAGCTTTTACAGCTACAGAAGCATAGTGAAGCTGCTTGTTGTGCTTTACCTGATCTGATTTCATAATGCAGTTCAAATAATTTTTGACTCTATCAAAGATAAAGGACAGGGAAGTTAAGCAACTGCTTTCTGCATGCAAACAAGAAAAGACATAGATGAAACTCATATGAGCCTCTGATTACGACTTTCTCGTAACATTGTGTGGAGGGAAAAAAAGATGAAAAAAAAAACCCCAAATCAACAACTTAGATAACAAAAGTTAAGATTCTCCACTGAAGCCACACAAAAAAAATCAGCTCAAATTGGGTTGACAGGCCACCCCTTAGTTGCTTAACCATGAATATGCCCATATTTATTTAATTATTGTTATTGCAAGCTTGTTTGCAGATGCAGCTTTTTACTGGGGAGGTAACAAAAGACAGGTTTCTGGAAATAGGCAGTTGGAGCAAAAGCAAGTGATTTAAACACTGCAGTTCTTCTTGTTATTAGATATGAAAGTTATATAAATCAATCTACCTGTAGAGAAAAAAATCTCAGATGGGCCTCCCTCCCCTTGATGACTCTTGAGATAAATCTTATCTCCACCAACTTTCTCCCCAAACATGTGCATAGCTAGCTAGACTCACTTGAAGAGCCCTTATCTTAAATAATTAAATGAACAAAATTGTAGCAAGTATTTTCCTCACCAAGATTTAAAATATTTGACAGCTTTGTGTGGTAGCCCTATCAAAAGAGCTAAAAAAACCCCTCACAGTTCACATTTCTAGCTTTTCAACAGTTCAGATCTAATAACAATGTGAAGCAGCTGAAAATGTTTGTTGTCACAGCCTTTCTTAGAACTACATTTCACAGTTATTTTGCAGAAAGTCTTTTTCAAAACAACAGAACTAGAATCAAGCTGTGCTTACAGGACCATGTCCAGCTGGATTTTAAACATCTTTAAGGATAGACACTTCAGCCTGTTCCAGGGTTCAATCACCCTTATAGTGTTTTTCTATGTCAGTCCATGTCTGCCTTGTACTGGTAAGCCCAGAACTGGGGATGCAACTCCAGATGTGGTCTCACCAGTGCTGAGCAAGGTCTCTCTTGACCTACTGGCAATATTCTTCCAAACACAGCCCAGGATGTTTACCATCCCTCTTTGCCATAAAGGCACGTTGCTGGCTCGCATTCAGCTGCCTATCTACTAAGGACCCCAAGGTTCTCTTCTGCAGAGTTGCTTTCCATCTGTTTGGTCCCCAGCATGTACTGGTGCCTGGGGTTATTCCTCCCAGGTGTGGAACTTGACATTTCCCTTTGACCTTTATGGGATAACTCCTTGCTCATTCTTTCATCCTGTTGAGTTCCTACTGAGTGACAGCACAACCATTGCCTATTAACCTAGAGAGTCACTAAATCTGGTGTACACACTGCCAAATGCGTGCTGTTGTATTTAGCTTTAAGAGGAAAATATTTTCTGGAGAATTGCATACCATTGTGCAAATATACTTACTGCCAGCTGCTTCTCCCAATCATGAACCTGAGCCTTCATTTGCCATCTACATAAGCTAGAAAGACCATGGGGTTTCCCTCAGCCTGCTGGTGTTAGGGGTTATCAGCTTCTCTTGCGTAACTTCTGAATGTTTCCTTTTTAATGTTTTCCATACATCTGCCTGGCTTGCTACCTGCTCTTCTGTACTATTGAAGCCAAGAGGAAGTGGGTGTCTGTTGCTTCAGGATATGAATAAGCTTTGGTGGTTTTCTGTTTTTCACAGTACAATGGGGGAATTTACAACAGGTCATTTATTTTTGTTACTGCTTCCTGAAAAGAAAACAGTGGAACAAAGTCCACCCCATACCATACAGGCTCTTTTCACTCATGCCACACTGCTATTTTCAGCTTTAAAAAGCAAAAGGCAAAAAAGTACCTAGTGATATTATTAGAGAACCATTTAATTTTTAGTTAAGTTTCTTTGCCTGCATTAAAATGGCCAGTTAGACAAATGAGAAGTTAAAACATCAGAATATCAGTCCAAAAAGAAAATTATGCTGCATTATTGCAACATTTTCTTAAACCATGTGACTATTAATAAGGGTATTTTTGGCTTAAGTGTCTTTGCTCCTGATGAAATACTGACTTCCAAAGAAAGCTAGCAAGATTGCTCAGGAGGCACATAGTACTGAGGATAGACAGCACTTCAGTCCTCTAGCCTGTTTGGACACCACCCACATCTCTCTCACTGCGTGTCCCTGTTGTCTACTCGCTTTAACAGGAGAAATGATGATGATCTCCACAGGCTAAGCAATGACAAAAGTACCGGAAGAAAGTGCTAAGCAAAAACCAAATATTACAATGTTTAGCCTCCTTTGAGGAGTTTGTATGTAATGTTGTCAACTAAAATATTCAAAAATTCAGTCTTTCAAACTACTATGTTTTCAATGAGACTTATGTGTAATAAAATCAATGTCTTGTGTTCTTTTAGTTGTCGTTCAAATGCCTGGGTCTGTAATGAATAGAGTTTCAGAAGGTTTTGATTTGGCAGCCTCCCAATGAAAGCTGAAACTTGTAGAATCATAGAATCTTTAGGGTTGGAAAGGACCTCTAGGATCATCAAGTCCAACCTTCATCCTAACATCTATCTATCTGTCCATTAGACCATAGCCTCAAGTGCTATATCCACTCATTTTTTAAACACCTACTCAGCCCCTTGATTACTAATTAATATTAATTATTAATAAATTTTGAATAAGATTGAGGTTCCATAAGTAGATTTGGTTTGGGTTTTTTCTGTCTGAAAAGACCCGCTTTCTCTTTTTCCAGGTAGTATCTCTTCACATCACTGATGCAATTCATGGATTCTAGCCCAGGTTGATAAAGGCTTCTTTGATCTGTGAAGGGCAGTGACACTTGTGGTTGGAAAGACTGTTGGGAAACCAAGGTAAATGCTCCTTTTTTTTACATCCTCTGTGTTAGTTGGCTGCTTTCCACAGAAAAGAAGGAAGTATGCACCCCAAACAGTGCTAGACTTAAATCCACATTAGTGTGTTAATGATTAAATTCAAAGAATATGAACTCAATATAGGACATTTTTAGTAGAGCACAGTTTCACCATAAGCAAAGTGTTCTACTAGGTGACTGCAAGTCCATTTACATTTACTGCAGCAATGCAGAATTCTTTCTCCATGTCACTAAACGCAAGTGGCCTTACAAGCCAACTTGATTATACCAACACTTGAAGTAGGTAGCAATCTCTTTCAGATACCTTTACTGTACATGTTGTTGCAACTTTGGAAAAAAAAAATAAAATCAAACAGATCATCCCCACAATGGAAAACAACCCGTAGTTTAGATTAGACATTTCTTAACAAGCCCTCTTTGATTATTTGTGCTCATTTGCATATTGTCATATTTCAGAATTGTCAGGTAGAGGAAACACAACACTTACAATGAAGCCAAGAAAAAATGTGACCATTTTCCAGGAGAAAATCCAGGAGGAAGGCATGGCATTGGTAAATATGTTAAATATGTTAGTGTGTGCTCTTCTATAGGATGGGTTTTGGGGGGGGGGATTTGATGACTATAGATGTACTTTCAATAATTCCTCAGGGAGCAAAGAGGGAGTGCTTGCTCTCTTCATTTGCTTAGAAGAGCTTGAGTTTTGTTTGGTATGTGTAAAGGCTTTGAAAGCCTCCTCATAGTCTCTTACATACTTATGCTATACATTCACAGCGAGGTCATACAATCTAGGCTTCTATCATTTCAACATGAGCTTACTGAAACTATTTATCTGTGGGTATGTAATTGATGGACCTGGAGGTTTGGCATTTCTCCACCCTGTCTTAATGCTGTTTAGTACATCACAGATCTCAAATGCCTGGGATGTGGAATGGGGCACTTTTTACAAACCATTTAACAAGTTGAGGTGTGATAGCCTAAGCTCTTTGCAGTCTACGAGTACTTCATCTTGTTTACATTTACATGAATTATGAATTGTATGATACCTTTTTAAGATTCCATTATTTAAAACACTTAGGTAAAGAATTAATAAATTTCCATGATACAATTTAATTAGCAGAGGTGCTTGGCACTGCTCACGTTATAGAAACTGCCCAAGGCCGACAGCTGTGAAACTCTTGTTTAGTCATTAATGACAAGGTGAATGTTATGACTATTTTCTAAAATAGCAAAGTATGGGTGTTTAACAAAACAATTTCCTTATTTAAAAAAAAAAAAAAAAAAAAAAAAGCTTTGTTTAACTGCAAATCCCTGAAATGGACACTATAGTTTTATATAATGAAGTATCCCATTATAGTGGGCAAGTATTGTGCCTGCTTGGAATCCTATCTTCTAGACCAAGTTGATTCTATTATTGGCTGCACTCCTGCACTATAGCTTAGGAGTTATACAGATGAAATACAGGGAATTTGAATCCCACAAATTTAAAGCCTAGCTCTATTTTAATACTCAGTCTTACAAGACCTCCAGAAACATGCAAGATGCCCAAGAAACAGCACCTTAGAGCCTACCTCTTTGCCAGAAGTTATCTCATACAGCTGCTTGACTGGAATAACCAGATTGAGAAAAGATGATGGGAACCTTTCTGAAATATTGAAGTGTAGTATTTACTGAGCATGCATCAGAGCCTTTGGTATTTGGGTCATCTTAATGCTTCAGTCTTCTGCTACTGTGTCATTCTTTTATTGTGCATACTTGCTCAATTAATGCTTTGTCTTATGCTGTGGTCCTTTAATGCCTCTTCTTGTAAACCATTTGGTTTTAAATTTGATTGTAACTGGGTTCACTCTGCATGACTATTATGAGGCAGAGACTTATAAACCACTTACGTCTTAAACAGTGTTATCCTTTAGGCATCACTATTATTCCTGCTTCCAGAATGTTAAGAACATGTTTGTGTTCCCTGCATAGTCTTAGCTTGTGAATGAGCCACAAAAACAAGTTTGGATTGAAAAAGCAAAAGTTCAATTGTTGTTTCATTGTTGTGGTTAGGTTTTAAAAGACCTTCTTTGGACACTTCAAAAAGTTTCAGTATGGTGTTTTTTTACTGCTTGTTCTTTGACCCTCAGAGGCTCAGAGGTGGTTTGTTTTGGTTTGGGTTTTTTTTGTCTTCTGTATGAAATAAACCTTGTCTTTGGGTTTTCTGAGATTCAAGGCTCTTCTAAAAGACTTGGCTTGTCATTTACCATGAAGAAATATGAGAAATTACATGCTGCCTCTCAATGCCTCCTCCATTTATAGTCAGACACTGTCTGCTATGTGTAATTCCAGTCCTGCTGGATGGCTGGACTCAATAAATAAGGAGTCCTACAGACCCTCCTCTTAAGTGCTCTTTGGATTTCCTTCTGGTCGTTGTTGTTTCCCCTTGCATATGGTTAGAAGTGCACTTGGTGTTTCTGTTAGGTCTTTCCCTGTCCTTGATGATAGCACACAGTCTCTACACATCAAGCAGCTACTGGTTTTGTCAAGGGTTGTCTGTACTTCCTCAGTATCTATGCATTTATGAATGAATGAATCCTATGCATAGGAGATTACAAAGATTCAGTGTCTTTTTTTGCTGGAAGGTTTTATTCCAAGTATTTTCCATAATTCAAACAAACAAAAAACCCCACAAACCCCAGCAACTTACTGACAGTCAAAATAAACCTTAGTTATCTTTTGTCTAATTACTGTACAAGACAGACCTCATGTGAGCCTACAGAGGTTTCTTCTTTGCTCATTTTTTATATTATGTGAGAAGCTTTAAATTTCTATGGATAAATTATATGTAGATAAAATACTGATTCTTTCTCATTAACATGCTCAGTAATAATGAAGTTTAATTAGTTTAGACCTGCACTGCAAATTGGCCCATATGTTTCTGGCTTCTCTAAATATGGATTAAAATTAATCTTTATGCTTTTATACTGAGGGTATTTTAAGCTGAAAACAATAATCAAAACCAGTAAACAAATGCAAGATTGCTTTAATACTCTGCTTGCCCAGCACTTGATAGTCTGAAAAAGCAGAAGTATCTAAAACTACTTTTAAGTGTCAAAGAATTTCTACAAAATTAAGTCCTTGAAACTACTAACAAAGCTCTCCCTAAGAAGCTTAAGTAGTTGTAAGGATTTTGAACAGCTGTAATTGATTCTGCTGCAGTACAGTCCAATCCTCCCAGGCTAACCCCTTACACAGGGGAAAGCATTTTTAAGGTACACTTTACAGAATTGTACACTGTGGGCATAAACAAATGCACTGTTGATAAATCAAAGCTCAGTGGAGGAGGATCCTGTGGCCACAGTGGCTTGACATGCTTCCAGCCTCCCCCAGGACTGTTGTAGCCCATTTGTTTTATCTTTGCTACTTCAGGTCCCTCACACTAATTTCCCTTTTGGAGATGTGTTCGGGGCAGGCAAAGCTGATGCTGGTCAGATGGCTACAGCTGTCAGGAAATAAAGCACTGTACATGAAGAATATTCCACTCTTCCTACTTACAGTGTGCTTCTTTTCAGACCACAGAGCCTTAGCCATGTGATTTTTAGATATAAGGGACTTTCCTATCATTGTAGGAGAATTAGGTAACTGCCCTACTGCTTGTTCCCTCCCTGTTGGGGGTTAAGATCTGGTCCAAAACCAACAACAGTTTGTGGACAGAATCTCATTGACCGACACTGAGTTTTTAAAGTCAGACTCTATAAATAAAGGCAGTTTTCATGGAGTGGAAAGTCTGAATTCATGTGATCAACTGAAATGACTGCTTTCTCTTAAAGACTCTACCCTGCATCCAGCAGTCCCATTAACCTTCAGTGTGAATGTATATGCTGCGAGCCTAGCAGGAACAGACTAGGGTCTTAGAGTGCTCACAGGATTAAAGATATTGTGGACTTTTGGCATTTTCTAGTCCAGCCTCTTGCTCAAAATGGGACTGCCAGCAGTGCTGGATGAGGTCAGACATGGCTTTGCTTTAACAGAGTCTAGAAAACCTTACAGGATGGAGATTTTGCAACATGAGTAGTTCATTGCAGTAATGCAGTCCCCACCTAGTGAAAAACTTTTTCTAGCATCTGGCTTGAATCTCTGAAGTACACATATCTGCCTCTGCCACTAGTTGTTATCTGTCACTATGGAGAAGAATTTGTCTCTGTCTTCTAACTGACCTCAAGCAGCTGTATGCTTCTAGTAGCACCCCCCTGCTCAGGCTCCTTGACCTGACTAAACAGCGCTAGCTCCCTCAACCTCTCCTTGTAAGGTACATGCCCTAGGGCCCCATCTTGGTAGCCATCTACTGCATCCTCTCCAGTTTCTCAACATTTTCTTAGAATTGAGTGCCCTAAAGTCGGCTACTGTATTCCAGCTGCAGCCTCACCGCTTCTGAGTACGTAAGGCATAATGCTTTCCCTCACTTTGCTGACTACATTTCTAATGTAGCCCAGTATGCAACTTTCCCCACTTGTAATGAGAGCACACTGTTGGCTCATGATCAGTTTAACTTCCGTCATAGCCCCAACACCCTTTCCAGCAGGGCTATTTGTCAGCCACTTGAGCCTTGCTACTTCTTTGCAACTTAATGTTATCCCTACGCTTACCATGTAACCAGAAAAACAACAGCAATTTTCATCCTGTTTTAAGATCAACCTGACTTAAAAAATCTAAAGGGATTTTGTACTTGTACTGTTGGCTTGATCTACCGCAGAGATAAGCATCAGCTGCACAACCTGCAAGCAGCTCTGTGGGCTTCTGTATCTGTGGGTTGTATCCAATATGGTGGTTTTTACTCTTACACAGTTTTCCTGGTGACATTCCTCATTGCAGCAAAAAGTAGCTATCCAACCTTCTTCTGTAATTGCTCTCATTAATTGCTGTTAGTTAACAAATCAGCCTGTGAAAACCCATCTGCAGCCACTAAAGAGTTACAGCTTCTATATCCAACCAGGAAATTTAAGATGTTTGCAGGCAGCCAATAAAAGGAGAGATCAGCAACGCAGCTGACTCACGCAGGAAAGCTGGAGCTGTGGTAGGACACAGTTCAAAGCTGACTCCCACTTGGTATCTGCAGCAGTTTCACTTCATTGTTTCATAGGTTTTATGCCTGTATTTCCAGAGGTAAGTTGATTTTTCAACTTTCTTTTCAAACTTTTGTTTCAAATTTCTTTTACTGAGGTGTTTGAATATTAGCATAATGTAGAGTTTCCCTTGAATTAAGGAAAATGTCTTGCCTATTAGTTACTTCTAAAAAAAAACAGCTTTACAATTATAAACTTTAAATGGTTTTATAGTGGTCTCTCTCCTGCCCCTGCCTGCCCAGCTAGTAGAGGATGACAAAGATGTCTGAGACTTTGTGGCTTAGGGAAAAATAATACAAAGTCCTTCATTGCAGAGGTCATCTAAGAAATACTGGGTTTGTGGTTTGATGGTGAGTTTTTAGAAGGGTCTAGGAGAAAATGCATTCAGAAGATCAGAACTACTGAAAAAAATGGCTTTGGTACCAATCTTGCAATCTGGAGGGTAGACACTTTGTTACCTGTAACTGCCTGATAGTCCTGTATTCTATGATTAGTTTTTCCAACTCTTTTAGGAATCTGGGTAGCCATTAGATAGATAAATGATTTCCCATTTTAGGGTTAAAATCTTCTGGAGATTATCTGCAAATTGCTCTAAATCAAGTTGAGGTATGAAAACATGTGCAAAGTCAGACACTGGGGCAATGATGCTGGGAATGTCATGGTTTGTAACAGAGAAAGAAGGGGTTTTCATTTTGGTTTTAGAAAATCTCTAGTTAAATTAGATATTGTAAATCCAAACCAGGAGCTGATGGCTAGCTTTCATTTTTATCTCAGTGTCCAGTTGGCAAGAGATTATAAAACTGTTGTAGCTTTACTTGATTCAATTTTATTTAAAAATGGATACTTTCAGGGATGGTTTAGATCCCATATTCATTGTTTGATCTTCCTTGTACTGTATTTGGACTTGAGTAAATTCTTTTGGCTATGTAAATGATTTTTAAGTACTACAATAAATAATGAGACATAATGTTGCTCCTGGCAGCCTTTAGATTATCTCCTGTATAATTAGGATTGGTAGATCTGTGTGTCTGTCTTTTCAACTTTAAAGGATAAATGGCTCATTTGGAAATTTATCTTGGGATAAATTATTGGGATGAATCTTTTCAAAGTTTATGAAGCTCTTAGTCTGTGAGCCCAATAACATACTGGATTTATTCTTTAAGGAAACACTAAGTGAAGCACCAAAGGCAGCTATTGCTTTCAAACTATAGTAATGTAACAAAAAGCAAGAAGTTTAACCGTGCTTTCCTATCAGAATCAAATACTGTTAAATTGGTAAATTAACTGCTGAATTTTTATTTGCATTTTGATTTTGGTTAGATGCAAAATGGAGTTTAGTACCCTTTCTCATTATGAATGTGCCTGCACAGCACAGCTCAAATACTGAGATTAAGCGAAATTAAGTTGGTTGTGAACTAGAAGCAGCTCAGCAATGAGCATAGGCTTATTTATCTTCGGGGGTTTGTTTCTATTTTGCTTGTGGAGAGCAAATGATCTGATCAAAGTCAGAAAATTTTCAGGCCTTCTGCATCCCAGGAGCTATTTTTGTACAGCCCATCTTCTAGAATGACACAATTCACACTCAACAGTCCTTCCTGGTTACTTGAAATTTTTGGCCCTGTTACTTCAGTTCCATCACGTTTCATTTTCTAGCCCTAGTCAAATGGACCCTGCAGGGAGTATATCAGTTCTTCTGACTCACTGACAACTGATCTTGCAGTAATTCTCGCCAATGGTTTTATCCCATCTATTTTCTTAGCTTGCTTGTTTACCTTTTGGTTATCTCTAGTCTAATGTAGCTTCACAGATGTGATTTAACAAGTTACTTACGTAGTAGCACCGTGATGGTTTGCAGAGGTTATCTCTAATCCATGTGCACTGCCATACAGTGGGTCTGAGATGTCCAAAAGGTCCTGGAGAGGTACTGTATAGAGAGAGCACTGGCCAAATTAGTGGTTGCTATAAAGACACAACTCCATTTAGCAGAGTTCTGTCACCTTAGAGCAGTGGGAAATATACCTTTTACCTGTGCATTCACATGTGATGTTGTATTAAAGATGATATGCAAGAATGATGCAGAACAGACTGACACAAGTTACTGAATAATTGTGGGTTTTATGAGAAGCAGGGAAACTCTATTTGTCCAGCATGTAATTAAGAGACTGGTTTGTTGTCTGCATAATTTAGCATCACTTTAAAACCACATTTTTTTATTATAAATAATGGCCTCACATTTCAAAGTCATCAGATGGAAATAATAATGAGTAATTAATTAGCACCTTGGAGCCTCAGATAGTAAGTAATGGTCCAGGCACTCCTTTGCAATTAGTGCTTTTTTTTCCTGTCTTTGTAAGGAAAGTCTGACACAGAGTGGTAAAAGGAAGCCTTCTGGATTAGGGTTGCAGTTATTTGGGAAGTAAGGGGTGGTGCAACTTCACTGTGCTTTCGTAGTAGGGACAAATTGTAGTTCTTACAACTCTTTTTCTTTTCTACTATTTTTTCACCCAAGCCAGCTATCAAGAAATGGCCATATTACCTGCAGTAGCCCAGGAAGATTTGGATAGCTTTACCTTGACCAGCACAGGCTCAGGCTCTGCACTCAAAGCCTTTCACATTTCTTGGAACACTCACATCTCTGTGAAGCTTCTGACCAGCCGGGACACTACAGAGAGGTACGTGTCTTATTTGGCCAACCAACCACACAGGTGGGCAGCACAAACAGACCTGCAGTGATGGCACTGGAGTGAACCATGGCATGCTCAGGATCATCTGATCCCTAAACTCATCTCCTTTCCTAGAAATCCTGACCAGCCAAGAGGCAACTTGGTTCTGGACAGTTCTATGGAGAAACAAACTCCATGGTTTTTTTAACAGTTTTTTATAAAAGTAGAACTTAATCCTGAAGTCATTAATTATCTCTATTACAATAATGTCTACAAACCCTGTTCAGTAATACTCATGTTACAGTATTACATCTTTCTTCAAGTTATAAGTATTAGGGTTTTTTTGTGTTTGGGGGGGGAGGATTGCTTGGGTTTAAACAATAAAGTCCAGCAATTTTGTAATCTGAACAAATGTTATTTACTTGGTAGTTTCTTTAAAAAAAAAAAAAAAAGTGTCCTCTGTCCTGGTCTGTATTTTCTTTAAATCAACTAAACCAACCTCAAAACAGTAGTTAAAGATAAAGAAATCAACATTTCATTTTGATTTCATTTTGCTTTGAATTTACCATGCTATCCTGATTTGGCATCTTTTCACTTAGACTTGCTCCCTAAATCTAAAGCTTTTCTCTCTTTTTACTATTCTCATCTTTTGTTTACACTACACAGTGTTTGGGAAGGCTGGGAGAATAAGCCCTGTCTTACTCCGGCTGCAAAATATTTAACTGTGTACTGATGAGAAATATTTAGACTTGCGGAAATAAGCATTAAAAACAGGTGGGGCTGTGAATTACCTGCAGTGATTTGTTTATAGGCTTGTGAATCAACACAGTAAATATGAGAAAACGAAACTCAAGTCTTAATGTAAAGGCTCGTTACAATAATGAAAACGAGCTCCAAGTCTGTTGAAATCAACTGAATTTTGAATTATTTTCAGCTCAAGTACCATAGAAATAATCAGATCTTTGAAATGAAGCAAAAGTCACCAACAAAAATTGAACCTGTAGCAAGTTCAGTTATTTCCATGCAAATGCACAACTGAATTGATAGTTCAGTGTTTCCTGTGTATTAAGATTTAATTGTTTGAAGTTCTTAGACAATAAAACAATTCTGATGATGATCAAAGCAAAGCTTTGTTATTCTCTGTAAGTAAACTATGAATTCAGGTCTACAATCCAACCGCAGCTGAGCTTGAATCAAATTTGGCAAAGTCACTAAAGTGACACTGCTTACATCAAATCTGAATTTGGCTTCACTTTTATGTCATGCTATGACATGCTGTATCCTATAGCATTTATATAACATGGTCCTATTAGATAAGCATGGAAGATCATAATTTCCTCCTAACTGTGCATCTCACTATTAGCAAAAAGATACAATACAGGTTCTTGGGGACAATGGGGGGGGGGGGAATTGATTGTTTTTTTCTTAAAGTAGCATTTCACATAATTCAGCTTTCTCCTGTCTTTGCACTTCAATCCTGCTTTAAACTGTGCTCTTATGTTCATATCAAAGCATCCAGAGGTCTTCTGGCATGTTATATTAGAAAACTACACTAGAGAAGTGATTGCTTCTTTACCTTAGAATTGCTTGGAATACTATGTAATATTGAGTTTATTGGTATATTAGCTTGTGTTCGACCATATGGTTACCTCTCATTTCCATATCCTACACTATCTCATCTCTAGCTGAAATTCCCCTAATTTTTTTTTTTTAACAGGGTGTGGAAGTTGCTACTTCAGGATATAGCAAGTGTCAGGCGCTGTGAGTCTGAACGTCTCCTGCCTCCTCTTGGGATTTACCAGTACCGTGGACTTGTGGGGATAGTGACTGAGTGGATGAACAATGGATCCCTCCATTCGCTCATCCATGAGGTACATAAGTCATCTTTTATGTGACAAAAAGTAATTACAAGGGCAGGCAACAGAGAAAAATCATCATTTAAACTATGGACAGTAGTCACAGTCAATCTGGTTTTTACCCTTTCTACTGTACTTCCATTTATCATCAAATTAAAATGTGAATAGTAATGTCCAGTATTTTGTGTTACTTAGAATCAACTATACCCAGAACTTCCGTTTCCCTTACTCATAAGGATCCTGTCAGATGTGACTGAAGGGCTACATCACCTTCACAGCCTGGAACCTGCTTTCTGCCACTGCAGCCTGAAACCTTCCAATGTGCTTTTGGATACACGATACAGAGCCAAGGTAGGAGCTTCTATTTTTAGCCTGTTAATGTAAAATCCAGTGATTGTCCTACTGTTGCATATATTCATCCTAATAGTCAACATTTAATACCAAGGCTTGAGATGTTGTTACTAAAATCTACTTTTTCTTCCATGTCTGTAGATATCAGATTATGGTCTAACTAATTGGAGGAAACAGCAACTGAGGTCAGACCTGCAGAACTGCAGCCAGAGGAACTGCCAGGATTTAATGTACCTCCCTCCAGAAATACTTGAAGGAGGCCTACCTTCCCAGGAAGGTGATATTTACAGGTGAATGGGATTTCGAAGGGCAGGTCATGCCTAGTCCTTGCTATATTCTACAGTGTTACCAAAATACTTGTTTCCAAAGACCCCCCAGTAAAATTGCCAGCCCTACATAATGCAGGATGATAGTGTTCCACACCAAGCCAATTACAGCAGTGAATGAAATTTATTCCCCAAACATGGGAAATTTCAATATACCAAGGTTAAGAACTGTTCTCAAAGTTCATCATGTAAGTATTTATACAATGGACCTAAATGCTGCCAAAACTTTCATATGCATTTAGGAACCTAACTACTTCGCATAGCTTTTAAGCATGAAATGTTCTTGGCTTTTCGGGAAGAACTGTTTAAGCCTAGATGAGGCCTGGGTGAAAAATAAGGCCCTTCTCTCAATAATGTCCCATTAAGGTCCTATGGAGTCTCTGCTGGAATAACTTACTGGGCTACTCAAGCATTCGTACTTTTTAACCAAGTGATTTATACACTGGAGGAAGATGATCTACTGCCTCTTGTTCCTTTTGGATATGTTAAATGCCTTGTGGTTGCCTCAGTAAATGAGACAAGCTCAAACTGCAGCGCTTGTCTGTATGGACCTACATCTTTACAGCTGGCATGCAGAGCCTGTGAACTAACATTATAAATAACTTTTAAGTTGTTATAATGTTACGACTGCTCTTCTGCTTTCAGAGCTTTTATGGAAGCAACAAATTTAACTTCCTACTTCACTGTCACAGAGGCAGGCTATAAAATGAGTCAATGCATGCAGTTGAGGACACCTATAAATGATGTGACTGATCTGATGTTTATAAACAAGATTTTGGGGCAGACTTACTTTCAGGTAGGATAAGTTGTTTTGCAACGTGACATTTTTACATAATTTGAGATGCTTGGATATGACTCAGGTGCATGTCTGCATAGTGGTGCAACAGAAAATAGAAGTATGTGTCATATATGAAATACCAAGTACATGTAAGTTACATGTACATACACATTACATTAATACTTTCCTAGAGGGTAATTAAATAAAATCACTTTCAGATTTTATGTGTAAATAAGACAGAGTGGTTCTTTTAAGCATTCTGTACTATAGCAAGATATATGAGCTAACAGTTATGTTTATCCTAGAGCTGCTTCTTCCCCTTTTGATTTCTTTGCTTCTGATTCATTTATAGCCTCTTTCCTTCTGCCTCTGATTTTGCAGATTGAGCTTTTTATTAAATTATATTTTACACCAGCTGAGTCATGGGTTATATATTTAGATCTATGGTATCACTGGAACACTTTCTAGGAAGTTAGAAAAGTATAAAAGGTATTTGGAGCCCCATCAAAATTTGAGGAAGAAAACACCCACACAGTGGGTCAGAATCAAGTTTTTGGTAGGTTAACTGATGTGTTGGTTGGTACCAGCTGAAAAGTCCATCTCTTTCATTTGCTATTAAAATTACCTGAAAATAAAACAAGCATTATAAAGGAGAACAGAAGATTCTGAAATTCACAAAGGCAAATAGAAATAAGGTAGTAACCTGAAATGTAATTCTAATTGATCCTATGTAGAAAAAAATAATAATTAACTGACATTATTTTATAAGAACAGCTTAGTTGAAATGGAAACAACCACCTCATCCCAATAGGGAGGACTTGGATAGACTTTGTCTTGAAAAACTCCTTTCTCTTAAACCAATGAACTTGCTCTTGGAAATGAGAACATAGATACAGTTGCAATCTACTGACCCTTCTTTCACTGTTCTTTTTTTCAGCTTTGGAATACTGTGTTGGGAGACTCTAAGCAGACAGAGGCCTCTTGAAGGCATTTGCCTCTGTTGTTCAGGTCAGATCTTTGTTGCCCCAGCCTTTTCCACAAATTCCCTTACAGTAGGGAAATCATGATACAGACAGCACTATCTTTTCAGATGTCCGTTTCCCTTCTATTACTGTTACAGTACAAAGCCCCACATTATGTGATGTAAAGATTATAATCCCTCAACAAATCCTCTTACCCCACTTGTATCATCTCTCTCTGCTTGCTGAAGCACTGTTACTGAGCTGGGTTTTCCACTTACTTTTTGTGAGAGAATACTACTTTATATTGGACAGCTGTCATTTTAAAATCAGGGAACATTTTAGTGACAAGCACCTAACTGGAGAAGCAGAATGCTCATTTTTAAAGTTGCCAGGAGTTTCAAATCCCAAATCAAGAAATGCCAGTTCATGCTGAATATTCTTAAGTAAGTAGGGAATCTTATTTGCTTAGATGAAAGTGTGAGCAGTTTTAAAGAACTTAATATACAAAACATTATATAATAGTTGCCACGGTCCAGAATGATCCCTGTTTCTTGGAGCCAAAGTCAAAAGAAAGGTTTCTTTGCTATGGGTTCCATTCTGCATGGCAAAACTGATTGAAGGACTCCCTGTTTTACAGGAAGTTTACCTTTTGGAAATACTGGATAGAATAATAGTACCTCGATGTTCATACAGCTTATGACTGCCATCTCGTGGCTGCCCACGGTAGGGCGGGGTTTTTTGCACAATAAGAGTTCCACTCCTAATGCAGATGTAAGGCTTTCTATAAAGCTGTGTGCTTAGAATGCACCCATAAAGATTACATGTATTCCTGAGGTATTTGTGCACACAGCTGACAATGTGTATTGACATAGCCATTTGTGACTTATCATTTGGACGAGTCCTTTATCCTGAAATGTCCTGTGGCAATAAGCTTCTATAGCTAGTGTTAAAGGTTAGCATATATGAGGTGTTAAAGGTTAGCAGTAGTGATAATGGATTTTTGCTTTAAAATTTTAAAAAACCCCAGTCTTTGTTTTAAAATATGCAAAATAACTTGGGCTGATTATAAGTTTAAGACAGTTCTGAGGTCGTTTGATATTTTTTGCAGTGAAATTTTCCTACAAATTGCAGGCCAAACAACCCTGCTGGAAGTTTTGACAGGAATCTGTAGCAGTTTGCGGCCTGGTGTTTCAGAAAAGTTCATACCAAGCAATTTGCCTGAGAGGAATCAACTGTTGCACCTTATCTCTTTGTGCTGGCATCAAGAACCAGATTATAGGCCACGTGCTTCAGGTAACATTCAGGACTTGCTTTCTTTGAAAGATTTGTAATGGAGATAGTCTTGCTGAGAACCTGCACTCTAAATCAATGCCAGAACAACTGAAGCTGAAATAGGTTTTAGATTGTTAGAGATATAGATAGAAATAGCTTACCTCCAAAACTGGGTTTAGTATACAGTAAAAATGAGTACAAAGAAAGGAAGGAATACTATCAGTTGTATATACTAGTTTAACAAAGGTCAACCTGTCTTCAGCACTTCTTGATTCCAATGCATAAACAGTTCCCTTTGAAGTGTGCTATCACTGTTTCTTTTAGAGGAATTGTTATGCTCGTGATCTGTTTCTAAAACAATAGCCAAGAAATGTTAAAATGGTGACATTTGAGAACTTTTGAGCAAACATTCAAAGTCAAAGTGCTGAGGAAGCAATTTGTATGTAGCTTTCTTGTGATTGAGTTATACAGTCATGTGTAAGCCTTTTGCAAGTAAGCTCACTATGCCTGTATGAATAATTAAGAAGATGGGATTTTAATAATGTGACTGTAACCATTCTTTAAAACCAGTTTAAAAAGGAAACCAAGAGGAGGTATGAGGTGGAAGTTGTATTTTACTAATCTCATCTAGTTCATACAGCTACTCAACATAATAGTAAAGATAGTTGATATTTGCTGATGCCTATATGCACTTTCATACACGCTGTGGTATTTAAAATGCATTATTACCCCTGCAGAATGTGTAGACCTTCTAAATGGAATTTTGGCTACTATAAATAAGGAGGCGATTTCCACTGCAATCTACACTCTGATGGATGCAAAGGTTAGTGCAAAATTTTGTTCTCTTACAAGGATACTAGTTGATTCATTCAGTTGCAATCTTGGTGGTCCAAAACTAGGAAAGGCTTTGTCTTCATTGTTTTATCGGACGTGACAGAGAGATGGAGAAGTACCCTTTAGCACTTCAGGTTTATTTAGGAATTGTAGAAAATAGATATTGTGAGGTTCCCCAGAACTTACAACAATTTCTACCTTTGATTATAAAAACAGGATAACTCCTTTCCAGTCACCAGCTGTAGTCAGACTGGTAAGCCCCTGTAAGTGAGAACAAGTATCAGCCTCAAGGAGATCAGATTAGGGCTGGAACCAAGGACAATTTTTGTTGCATGTACTGGTGTCGTGTAAAAGGATAAAGTAATTTGGCAGAATATAAACTCCATTGCATTCCAGCTTGTCCTCAGATATCAGAGGGGCTGGGGGGCATCTGGTCTTAGATTCTGAGTGATGTCCCATTTGGCACTATTAGTCCGGTTGCATTCACCGGATTCACTAAGAGCGCCGCACTCCCTGTCGAGTTGCGCTCCGCGGTTTCACGCAGCCAGTAGCTGGTGGCACCCAGTGAGAGACTTCTGCAACTGGCAATAGGAATAGCACAGGTTATCGGAGCAACTGAAGAGCAGGTTCTTATGGATTGCCGGTGATAAATACAGTGTCTGCAAGGCACGAATAAACAAAACATGCTAAGTTAAAAGAAGCAGCTCAAGAGAGATTTCTAAGTTTTCCTGGGAAGTACTCAGAAAGTCCAGACCTTACCCAAATACATCACTAGGGGAGGGAAGAGAGGCTCAGCCCATCAATTGATCCCAGAAGTCAGAGGTAATCAGCAATGGTATCCTCCCTGACTTGTCCATGATGATGTCTTCCCTAATGTCCCCCCCCTTCCTTAAGATATTTTTATATTATTTTTCAACTTCAAGGTGGAGCTTGAGTGACTCTGGTCATAAATGTCTTTGGTGGTGTAAAATTCTCTCACTTTGCTTTTAAAGGTATAGCTGAAGAAAATTCAGGGTGCAAGCTCAGTGAGGGGTGGTAGCACTTTGGAAGCAGGTAGCCTTTGGGATGGAAGTGTGTTTTGGTATTATAATGACATTGTCATGAGCAAAGTTCGCACAAAGGGCAGTACTTTGTCAAAAAATTACTCTTGGCCCAGGGTCACAAACAAGCAGCTTACCAGTTATTTGGTACCATTGAGTTCCCTTCTCTTCACTGACCTCAGAGGACCTGTCTGTGGAATCTCCACTCTGCTCCATCTCCTGTGCTTTAGCAGGCAGTGTTGCCAAGGGAACCACTGTGAAATGGATTCCTTGCATACCAGTTGAACTCCACCCTGGGACTTTCTTCCTTATTATACCTTTCCTTAATGTGTGAACAATGCTGTATCTTTAATATGATTCTAATTTCTAAGTCACCTCCAGTCATTATTCCACACCTGGTTAGAAGGCATTTAGTCCAAAACCTGGGCAGCATTTGTACCCATTGTAGCAATAGTATCAGCACTTTTCTGTACATTTCACTGCTTCTGAATTGCCATGCTTCAGGCACAAGACACTGCTTTTCCTGGGGACTAAGAGGGTTCTCTGATACCACAGGAATGAATGGGGAACGGCCAGAAGCTGAAGGATACAGCTAACTCCATATATGTCTATGGACCATGGGAAATCTGGCACAAATCTGACTGCCACAAAAATAGCTATATCCTATCTGGTTAACTTAGATACTCGTAGAGGCTTCAGCCCCTGAACAAGTATTCTCGACTCCATCTGGATTTACACAGCCCATGCTGTGTTGTTGGTGTCATTGCTGTGCTTACATGAGTTATGTTAATGCATACTGGGTTATTTTTACATGTTGCAATCACATTCTGGGATTATAGGGCAAACTTGATTAAAATGTTTTGATAGGTGGCATAGTTATATTGCAAGTAACTTTTAGCACTGTTGAAGTTTTGGGATTGTACTACCAAATATTCCATAATCTAATCTCTCCCTTGAGCAACATTTTATTTTTTTCTATTAACTAAATTAGCAAAGAGCACTAATTATTGTTGAAACAGCTGAAGAGGCATGTCCAAAATGACTATGAAAATGCTACTGGAGATTCTTGAAAATGTGTTGATTCATAAGTGTTGAAGTATAGAAGCTAAAAAATAGTTTAACACATCTGCTGCAGATGTACAAAATGGAAAAAAAGTTACAAGTATTGACACATCCTTATTGCAGACAGTCTGGCGTACTAAACACAGGATGGCCCTGCTATTTGGATACTTAAAGGAAAACATGTTATAGCTAGCCCAGTGTCTGTCTCTCTCAATAGAGGGCTATTTGCACCTTTCCCTGTATGTGCATGGCTCAAAACTAGGTTTTTAAATAAATTTTAACCAGCATGAACAGTAATAGGCTTGTGTCAGATTCCATGACCACTTATATGTGTTAAAATGCAACTGCTCTGTGCAATTTGCTGTTACTATATATCAGAATACCGTAGATTATAATATATATTGTCAGCAGAAATTGTTAGTGTCAGTCTAAATTCTTGCTCCTGACAACTGTGAATTGAACAAATCATATGTGTACTTACTAGAGATACTGTGCTATTTTTTTCCAGGAGAGAGCACTTAATGCATGCAAAGGTTCCAAAAGATACACATTGCAGACAGGCATATGCAATTCAGAGGTGAGTACCTGGCATGAGATTCTTACAAGAGTAATTTATAAGGTGCTTGTTTCTCCGGACAGCCCTGACCAATGTATAATACAAACACTGTAGGGCAAAATGTCCATAACCAGGATAAATCCATCCAGTTAACCAATAAACCTCACATTTTACCTTCTTCCAAGCAGCTGATTCTGATGTTGCTTCTGCAAAAAAGCAACAACCCCCACTTAAGATTTGCTTTGAACTGCTTCTTCTTAAAGAGGTCCTAAGGAAACGGCAAGAAACTAACCTATCTTGTAGCGTGTCAAAATGACAGGTGGAAAACCATCCTAGGCTGAATTCCAGCATTTTCAACCAGTTTTCTTAGCACAAAGCAGTTGGCCTTGCTCTAACTCCAGAGTACAGTTGATTCCCATTCTCAAAGTGACTTTGGCACTTGTAGCAGGCCTGCCGATGCTGAAAAGTACAGAGATAGAACTGAAGCTCATGTGCCTGGATCGAAGTGAGCTTTAAACAGCTCAGCTTCTAGTGACGCATGGCTTCTGGCAGCACAGGCTGCAGAAGCAGTCTAGGACTGCATTAAACCCCAGGACAGTTAGCCTATGGATCTGTGCTGCCACGCTGATCCGAGGTAACCAGATGAAGTTGGAGTAAGTATGTCTGTAGGCTCAACAGCTGCATTCCTGTCCTGCCTTGTACTGTGATACTATTGCCTTATATTCCAAGAGAAAGCTGCTTAGAAGAGAGTTGGAACGTAAGTTTCCGAGAAGATAATTATTCTCTATTTTGATCCTTTTCAGATCATCTGTCCACAAAAACCCAACCACTTAATCAGCAAGAAAATTCCTTTTGTAATTCCAGACTTGTCAACTATTCTACTTGATAGCGGGGCAAATAATGCAGGAAGAGAAAATATTCCTGATATGGGTCTGTCAAATATTATCCCGCAGAAGGCAATGACAAAGAAAGGTATCTACTTTGAAACTTATTGAGCTCCAGCTACTCCAAGAAAAAGATAAATATTACCAGTTGTTTGATAAATGTTGTTTTCCATGTAAAATTGTCCCTTCTCTAGGTACAGCTGTGCCCTCTACTGGTATGATCCAAAGCACAAGTTCACTGCAGAAAACCAGATGCCACTATGTTATGATAAAGAGTATAGGTCAAAAAGCCTTTTTTGCCAAGTTTTTGTTTGTTTTTCTTTTTTTAGAGCCCTGACCTGTAATGTACAGCTGCCTTTCCCTCACACATCAAATACTGCCTGTTACTTTTAACAGAACAAATCCCTCCTGGGAACCACACTGCTTTGTGCCACCGGGGATAACTGCTTTTCTGTAATTTGCTAATACAAAAAGGAGATATGTTTTAAAAATCTGTGTTGCCAGGAACATGTGCTTGATTCCTGGTAATAACTATTCCTATATAAATAACTTCCTTTCCTTTTCTAATGTGGGTTTGTCTCATATCAGTGTTTAAATTTATGTCAAGCAGATATGTATTTCCTTAAAAGCTTTTTCTGTACTCCTCATGCCTTTGGATACAAATACTGAGCCATGAGAAACCAATTCACTCATAGTAACTTCTGCATTTCTGAGCTTTTTAGTTCTGATTAATAACCGTCAGACTTACGGACAGAATAGAATGTTCCTTAACTTCAGAAACAAATGTCTATAGACAGCTTGAGGAAGTCGGATGTGTGTATTAATATATACCAAAATCTTCCTAGGAATAAGGTTGTATTAACAAGGACCCAAAGAAAAACTAGTCACAAATAAGTGCTCTCAAGTTAGTCGTCAGTTCAGTTCCAATCTTCTGCAGTGGTTGATATATGTAAAAATATTGTTGTTGTACAATCCAAGGGTCTCCTCTTACTCATCTTAAACTTTTTCTAGATCACACAGGCTCTGACAGTAGAAAATCAAATTCCTTTTGCACGATTCCTTTATCTGGTTCAACCGCAGGCAAAGAAAGCAGGCAGCATAATGACCCACCGCTGGCTCTTAAGCACAGACCACAGCCTATGTATCCTGAACAAGCAGCAACAGGTAAGACACCATTTCCAGTTTGAGAAGGCAATATTCTCCTTGGCCAGGTCTTAGTGATTAAATTGCTTAAAGTTTGGAGGGCACACATCTCTCTAAACTTTGTGTACTGTTTTAGCTATTTAGTATAATAACTCCTCCAAAAGTGATACGCTTGTCTGTGTATCACTGTTCTTATCTTCTCTGAAGTTCAAGCACCAGCCACTGAGAACACTGGCTTGTTGTTTTCTGGTGTCATATTCCAGGCTGAGAACAGTTCTGAAAAGACCATAATAAAAATACAAAAAATATAGCACACATTGAATTGGGAAATATATTAGTTGTCTGGATATTTTTTTTTTATTTTAAGCTGTGTATTTTACAGCTCTACCAAAGTAGCTATTGACTACAGAAACAGTGACTTAATAAGCTTTCTATAATCTGATCTTCATGAGTTTAAAAAAAAACCCCTGAGAATACACTGGACTAGTTTTGAAGAAAGAAAGCAAATAAACAAAATCCTCCTACTCCTTTCCTCTACAGAGTTTCTATTTCTGGTGTTGATGAAATCACTTGCTAACAACTTCTGGAAAAAAGAGCACTTAGTCTCTTTTTTTTTTTTTCTTTTTTTTTCACTTAAGATCCTTGCTGCAAAGGAAACTGCTGTCAAATATTAGCCTGTCAGAGACAGACCATACTGAGCTGGATGACAGCAGGACGCCTGAACCACATCCTTGACGTTCTTCGCTCACAGCAAACACTGTCTCGAATGGATTATGAAACAATTACCTCTTACCCCACGGTGACTGGGCGCGCTCGGGCATTGTTGGACACTTGCCTTTGCCTTGGAGAGAGGGCAGCGCAGGTTGTAGTGACTGTACTTTCAGTGACTAAATGTAGTCCCCTGGGACGAGGCCACCAGTGCCCAGACTGTTTTTCCGAGGTAAACAGGCTACTGTCGTGACTCACTTTTTTTGCAGTTTGCTACACACATCAGAGCACTGGTAATTTGGAATGGCATGATTTATGTAAATTCCTCAAAACCCATTGAGTCAATAATTCCTACAGCCCATGATTTTAGTTCTCCAGTGGAAACAGCTAGCTGGATTAAAAGGTCAACTGCTGCCTCCAGAAATTACCAAGGCTGGTATTACTGATTCTAGTTTGGACCTCAGAGATGGGAGAAGTGCAATGTGTGCCAGAGCAAATAGAGTTCAAGTCAGATGATACATTATTTCCTTTTTTTTTTTTTAAGAAGGGAGGAAAATGGATCATGACTTTTTAGATGTCACGCTCTGAAAGGAACGGCTGTTACTAAATCCTTCCAAATAAGGATAGCAAACAACACATTACTGGATGAGGAGAAAAATGTTACTGCCTTTCACTGAGCTCATATCTGAGCCAGCTGTTAGACTGAAAGGCTTACTAGAATCCAGAAATCTTTCTTCAAAAAGGCCTTAAGTGAGACTTGGAAATGGGGTTGGACTCAATGATCTTTGGAGGTCCCTTCCAACCCCTAACGTTCTGTGATTCTGTAATTCTATATTACACACATAAATGATTTTACTTTCACTCACAAATGGTCATATGCCCTAAAAATGGGGCCCTGATAGCAGCACTTTGGAGAGGTGGGGCTTAGAATATTTACTAAACAGAAAAACATTAATACCTTACATCCATCTAAGTACATCTGCAGTTTAAATGTAAAATTAAACCAGGAAGAAGAGGTGCCAAGCTGATCATTTTGAAAGTGTAGTTCTGCTGAACTGTAAAGGAAAGTAGCAAGATTATTTTAATTATAACAAAAATAAGGTTATATAAGGTGCTGGTATTTTGAAGGCACAGTGGGACTCCTTCAAGCTTCACGGCACTGGATTAACAGGAGGACTTGTTATACAATCTACAAGTAGCTGGAATGCAAACCCATGTTACTCCATTTCCCTGTTGCATTTGTTCTCTCTGAAGTTTCAAACTGTGTATTGAATTCAGTAGTTTGGCAGGTTGCAATTTAGTATTTATATAGTGATGGATGTTTTCTAGGCACATTTAAGAGATAAGAAATTTGTTACATCACATACTACATTGCTGCTGGAACCTTAACCACAATTTTTTTTAATGTAAATTCATTAAAGTTTAAGACTGTCTTGAGATAATTTATTTTTACAATTAAAAGTGGTGTCTATCAGAATATGTTGTCGATAGTTTTGCCTATTAAAGGAGCTAAATGTCTACTTCACTCTTGATTTTTTTAATTTACATTTAAAATGGGAACTTTCAGCAGCCTGATAAAATAGGGTGTCTTGCTTGTGTGGAAAAGTGCTGTCATGGTGTTTTGTCTGTTTAGAAAGCTTAAAATAATGAGAGTAAGACATAATCACCTGTGGGAAATATTTACATGCAGCAAAGCTGGCAATAGTATTGAAACAATTTTATTAGCTTTCAAAAGTTATTCTGTCCAGTTGTTCTGACAGACAATTTATACTTCTGTGAAAGATATGCCAGCTGACAGGCTATGCTGACTTTTTGTCATTATGTTTGACAGAGAAACAGGTTTGGCTGTGTTTTTCTTGAAACAGCTGCCTAGTTGAGGCTAATATCATTTGATGCCAGACCTAAGCCCAGTCTTAATTGCAGAACTGGCATCAAACCAGGGGGAGCATGTTATCTGTTTTTCCAGAGAGATTTTTGTTCTCCTCATTTAGCTTTACAATTTAAAGTCATATCCTATTATAAAGACTTAGAATTAGATCTGTTACTATCATGCTTACCCAAATTTTTCAAACAGTAACCCAAGTAGACAGTTTATGACCAATTACAAAACAAAGGCAAATTTGTTTCTTCATATTCAAGAGCCTGAATAGAATTTTTAAAATATTTAATAATTAACTTTATCCACAATCAGATTTTTGCCACTTTGCTCAACTGAAATCAATGCATGACTTTGAGATTTTAAATTTTTTTATCAGTACTTTAGCTTAAAGTATTGTCATAACTAGCTATGTTACTGCCCAAGCCTTGCTATAAACATACTTAGGTTGACGTAGCTAAAGGAACTGACCTCGTCATTAACTCTCCCTTGTGTAATACAAACATTTAAATCTGGGGGATTTGTTGTTGGGAGTCTTTATGGTACAGGATAGTATATGGAAGGGATTCTACTAGTTTATTGAAATGATGCTGCTGTTGATATAAAGTTTTGTCACAAAACTAGAATACAGTGACCCGAAACTAGTGTAGTTTCCTTTTGTCTCACCAAAAATGCTACTCTTATAAGGCCTATAATGTGTTGGCTATGTAACAAAGACATTAATGTGTAGATAACTGATGTGAAATAAACTGCTTAAAGCTTACAGTATTCTGCTTGTAGACAAGCTAGTTCATTAGCTAAGATTTCTATTCTTTGCCTCTGTGTTCTGCAGTTCTCTTGATATCAGAAAACAATATAGAATAAATTACACTGAGCGAGAGTAAAGATAGAAGAATAAAACTCTTCTTTAGTATCACTGGGAAGAAACAAGTCTTGAACACCAAGAATGTCTAGAGTCCCAGGAAGGAAATATAAAACATGAGTAACGTGAGAAAACAGCAATGGGAATAATAAAAAGTCCCTTCAGGACTGACCATACAAAGTGATTTGTAAAACTCTCTTGCACTTACTCAGAAAAGACAAAAGTAGAATTAATACGTGTTAAAAACTATAAGTCATGTTCCAATTCTATTAAGCTATTTATAATTACTAAAGGAACAGTGAGTGGAGTAAGCAGATGGTTATTTTTCCAACCTTGTTATATTCTCCTTATTGATGCTGGTGGCAGCTACTTTTTGCTGACTTGTAAAAAGATAACTGTCCCTTGCCCTTTCTCCTATCTATACAACACCTTTATCTTAGCTGGGATACTTCCTGTAATGTAAGAATGTCTGCACTAGAATTTGTTTGAGGTTAATATGTGGAAAATCGATCTGAGGTACTGGAATTGAAATGTCTAAGGGATTTGTCCTTCCAGGAGAGAGCAAAACAAACAAAGCTATAAATACAACTCGATAGTTGTTACCAATGCCTGATAAAAACAGTTCCAGAGAATAACAGAGGAAGACAAGTGCTTATTCATAAAATACTAATCTACATTTTTCAAAAAGCATGAATGGACTGCTACTAAAATAAACCAGGTAGGCAGTTTAAAATGTACAAAAATTAAAGCACTAACCAAAATATACTAAAACTCAAAGATTTTTGTTTTTTCAAGTCTGAATTCTACATAACCTTCTAAACATTTTCATGCTTTCATAGGATTAGTCACTTGAGCTGTTCATGTGAAGGTTTCTAAGGAAGGTTAAGTGCATATATAAATACTTTGTGGGACCGGTATGTCAGAGAAGGACCCAAACATCATCAAGGCAAGCATAGAGAATTTGTTTCTTTAATGCTATTTATTAATTATAGTGCTAAACAGCTATTTAGTACACTCTCCTCCAGTAATGTATGTTATTTTTAAGACCTATGGGGGCTTTTACACATGAAGAAGTCTTGTCTTGTACTATATTACCTTCCATTCTTTTCCTGCCCCCTTTGCAAAATATGATACTGGAGCTGAAAGGCCTTGGTATAGTTGTGATTTTGTCCCTTATCAAAGGAAGTAATCCCTTGCTTGCCTTGCCTGCTACTATGTTCCTTTTAGTGAAAGAATGGTTGACTTGACAGCTGGTATGTCAGCTGAGTTAAATAAAACTTGTGGCTTTTGAAGGTAAGTCCACCATAAATTAAACTACCTGAATGGTCTGAAAGGAACATACTTAGTGAGCCATTTGTGCTACATTAAAGTTAGCATAGCTGCAAGAATACATTAATTGTACAATTAAATTCAGTATGTGTCAAAGAAAGCCTGTGTATTGCATTTTGCTTAATCCCAACAATCCCTCCCAAAAATGGTAGATAATCTCAAATGTGCTATTTCCAGCTTTTATGGCAATACGACAGGAATTGTGATCAGTATTTTGTTTCTCTTTGCTAAGAATACACCTCAAGTCAGAGCTCTATAGCCTCAAACAGCGATCTTTAGTGGGCTTTACGGTGGACCTTTCCTCTTCCATAGAAATGATGCATCAATTGAACAAACTGTGGGCTCCTTCAACCAGGCTAAATTCAATGTCAGTGATTTAGAAGAAAAACTTCTTCACCCCTTGAAATGTGATAACATTCCAAAGTATTTCAACACTTATTTCCAGCTGTTGGTCTTGAACTTTCCACACAGCAACAGCGCTACCTGTATGAGCAGAAAGCACAGCTGAATTTCACCCTTTCAGAAGTAACCTGGCTCGACTCCAGAAAGTTCTGTACAGTTATTTCTTTCTTCAGATTTCAAGGAAAAGTGTTCATATTAGTTAAAAGAATAAGTACCAACACTGCGTTTGTTTTACTTTGACCAATAAAGGGCCCAAAGCTTTTTTTCAGCTCATTCTAATGTTACCTGGACCAAAAAAAAAGGCAGAACTGTAACATCCTGATACACCTGGGGAGAACCAAAACAAAGTACAAGACTTTTGACCTTGGAATAGCTGCAAAATATGTTCCTGAGAGAACTGTCTTCATGCCACTTAGATGTGCTGTGATAGCATCAGGTCACAAAAGAAGAGGAAACCAGAAGGCAAACACTGTGAGGTGACTGCTTGTCATGTTCACATGTGTGTGTGCAAGGTGCTGGAGTAACCATTGTTTTCCATTCCATGCTGGCAATGGTTTAGCTGGAAAACAGTATTCAGCTCTAAGCAGGGACTGAGGAGAGCTCAGAAGAGAGAGGGAGGCTGATAAGCTCTGAGGAAACCTGACATGTAAGGACGAGTTGATAAAACTGTGATTGTTTAGTCTAGCAAACAGGAGGCAAAGAAAATGTAAGAGTCTGGAGCAGAGATTGCAAGCATGAAGTGATGAAACAGAGGACCTGGTAGCCACCAGTTGTCTGTTCTTACAGCTTTATGATTCTTGAGTGACTTTCAAGCAGGTATTCAAAAGAATTTAAAAGCCATTATGAAGATAGTCTCCTTTTTTTTTAACCTGGACAAGACGTCTTTACTTGGCAAAATGAATATAAACAGTGATTTGCAAAGCCTTTTCCCTCAGCCTGTTATGGTTCTTTATGTAAAATACAAATGTTTAAACTAATTTAAGGCAGAAATTAATGTCCGGGGGGGGGATTTGCATAACATGAATATTTATAACTGTCCTGTAATTCAGTCACTATTTATTTCACTACAAGCTACCTGTGAATTCCTGTGCATGTTAGCAAGTCTGCTATCAGGAAGACAGAATAGAGAAAACCTGAATTAAAAAAGCCCTGGACATTATTTCCATCCTTTAGAGTGCTTTCATGAATTCTAACAAGAAAAGAAGGCAACCCTACATTTTTGCTTCTCTGCAGAACATGGTTGGTCATGTCTTAAATACAATGAAAATATTTTCCATCTTTATTAAAAGGTAATCTTTATAAAGCAAGATGCCTGTCTATCCCTTATATGTTTGCTGAGAGAGCCACTAAAACATGTAATCTTTTTCATTTAGAAAAATTAATTAAAACTATTTAAGATTCTTTATTACCCTGAACCTTCTCTTTTCCCCTTTGCATATTTTTACAATGGGATTTTGTTTGGTTTAATACATTTTCTTTTTTTTTCTTTTTTTTGGGGGGGGGCATTAGTTCACAGCAACATAAAGAAAAACTTATGACATATAATGTTAAAATGCAAACAAAATCACAGGGGGAAAAAACCCAAACAACAGAACATTACTTGTGCTGAACTAGTATGACCTCACACAGAAATTTGTTTTGCTGATAGATTGCATGCCTCAGACAAGTTTTACTAAACCCTGTATGAGACAAGAAGATTTACGGCCAAAGAAGTATTTCAACTCAGGGAAGCTTTCTGCAAAACAAGTCAATACTCCTGTCTCCTCCCTTCTGCTCTAACTCCTTCAGAGCTGGTTCAAAGGCAGTCTGGCATCTCCAGCTAAAGCCTGTTCTCTCCATGAAAATAAAATATCTGCTGCTATTCAAAGCTGCAGATTTACTTGTTGTACAGAGATCTCTCATTTAGATACAGAAATGATGAAATATTCAAGAGAAGAGAAATTTGGGTGATTTTTTATATTATTATGTCTTTCAAGAATAGAATTGTACAGTCTTTGATTTCATTTTTTATGCGAAATAAATAATAGGATTTGAACTCCTCACATGTTCCATTTTATTTTAATGTCTAAACGTAGGAATGTTTTCTGCTATTCTGTTACTAGTATATCAATATAGCAATTTAATTAGTTCTTAGAATCATAGAATGACTGAGGTTGGAAAACATCTTTAAGATCACCAAGTCCAACCATAAACCCAGTACTGCCAAGTCCACCATATTCTTAGCTGGTCTGAGACAATATTTTTTAAAATCCAATGACAACTCTTGGTTTCTTCACCCAAAATAGCCCTTCAGCAGCAAAAGCTGTCGTTTCTTGCTCAGTGTTCCTTATGTTTGTCTCCAGTAGCAAGAGAAGGTGCACACAATCTGACCAGGCCTCTCCTGCTTATAGCAGTGCAAATTAACTGTACCAATTGCTATGCACAGGGACAACTGTAGAGGTAAAGGCTTACTATGGATTTGTTACTTTAAGGTATGCTTTGGCATGTAGGGAGGATTTTTCTTGTCTGTTTTTACAGCTGACTGACTAATCACAGATTTTTTTTCTTGGACAAAGGAAGCATTTTTAAATAACAAACCACAATTATCAGGATTTCACAGCTGTAATTTTGCTGTACCGCATATACTGGATTTAACTCCAAGATCATGCAGAAGGCAGCTGCCTTATGATTTTTTCAGTACAACCACCTCATGTAAATATTTGGGTTTTGTTTTAATAACAAACCATTAGGAGCAGGTATAATGTATGTTATTCCAGCATAAAATAATCAAATTTCTCAGTAATAAAATTTGCCCTTTGCAAAACAAACAAATACAGGCTTGTTCATGTAGGGAACATTGAGCAACCTACATGATCCACTCATTTCAGTGTGAGGTGAGGACACTTACAGGACTCCAACCATAAAGATCATTATGTGAGATGATGACACTGGTGACCCATCTTAACAATTAACCTGGCCACCTCCTATAGTTTCCAAATAAGCTGAGGTCTTCCAAGTTTTCCCAGGCTAGTGACACCAAGGTAAAAATATCTCGCTGACCTCCATAAGCAGTAATGTGACACCCATAACCATGAGGTTTAGTTTCCTTTATTGTACTGCTGGAGCTCTGACACAGAAGCCCAAGTGCTTGCTCTCACTTCATGTGAGATTCAGGTGAAAGTAAAGATGGTGTCACCAATGTTGCATAAGTGATCATGTCTCACTAAATCAATGTTGCTGGTATTCAAAATGCTCTTAGCCTGTGGGATTTCAACTAAGAAAAATAGTACTGAGGAAAAACAGCAGTAAACTGGAGCTACTTTCTTCTGGTCCTAAAATATACTGGCAAGTATCTGGAGCACACCTCTGAATGTTTTCAAAAGTTTGATATATGGTACTTGACAGTATGTAACTGGGAAGCTGCAAAGGCCTTTCATAGTTGTGGGGGATCTTGCATAACTTGGGAAACTCCTGGTAGTTCTTAATTACTCCACTACGATTTGCTCTGTGGGATACTGCATGCACCAAGTAATTAAGAGCCAAGTATGGAACAAAGCAGCAAAGTGCAAAACACACACAAATAGACTGCTGAGAAATAATTTCTGAAAAGCTAGCAAAGCCAACCATCATTTTAATTTTAGGACTGAGTACCTTCTAATATTAGCAAAGAATGGATTAGAAACTGGAACAACCGTGCTGGCAGGCAAAAGACTAAATCCAGTACTAGGGCTATCCTATTTACTGAAAGGCAAATGGACTGGCAAAAAACCATCCTTGCATGTTTCAATAAAATGCTATTTCCCTAATCTTCAAGGCTCTCTTAAAGTATTTTACATCTCAGTTTTTAAGATGTACTTTTAAATATGGAGACATTCTGAAAATCTTATGGAATGTGCAGTCTTGGGCAAGAACTTCAAAGGGCCTCCTCTGATCTCGTATTTGTGAAACAACATGGGTTTGTTTTGTTTTGCTGCATAAACTTAAAAAATAGAACTTGTTTAATTGTCACTATTTCCACGTGTTTCAAGAAGTACACATTAATCTGGTCACTTCATAGGCAAAATGTATGAGTTCAGGTCAACATGTATAGGCATATTTGATTTGCATACATTTAATGAGCATCTATACAGAAAGGATTTATGTTTTGGAAAGCTTTACTTTTAAAGACAGACTAAGTTTGGAGCAAGTACAACTACAGAATCCTGCAAAAGTCTGAAATAAAGGCTGTCCTTATCACTGTTCACCCAACAACTCTTCCCACCACTATAAAGTCTTGTGCTATTGTAAGTTCTCTAAATAAACAGGGAGGAAACTGCTTTACAAAAGGTACAATTTTATTTGTATTGTACAAACATTTCAGGGCAATTCAGTAATTAGAAGAAAAGTAACAGGAGTGCACTAACAGCACTGATGAGCTGTACTGTAGCACGCTCAATTCAGAGTAGCTCTGCTAAGGAACATCTGGTTGAACTTAAATTGCAAAGTTTGGACACAGCATGAGAATATAAACAACACGATGACATTGGCTTCAGCCTCCAGTAACTAGCTGCTTGCAAATAGAGTATCAGTGTAACTACTGCTGAGTATTATCAGTATCTTCTAAGCTTCCATAATCCTGCTTTTAATCAGCGAGACGGGAACCACAAGTGAAGGAAGTGTATCAGAAAAGAACTGACAAAACCATAATGGAATCCGTAACAGAAAGGAACGTTGCTGTTTTGAAGAAAGTCTGAGCAGCTGTATGAGAAGGTTGAGAGTTGCAGATCATAAAAACCCCCAAAACAACAGATGCCTTCAAACTATTTTGTCCAAAAGAAATTTATCTAAATACTGTGAAACTGATTTACAAACATTACTGCTAGGGACTTCATAATCTATGCATACCCACATACTAACGTGGGACCTAAGACAAACAAAAAAATATTTATTCTATTTTTTAATAGCTATTCTTTTACAGCTAGAAATCCTCCTTAGCTTGTTTTTATACATAATCACTTTTAATAGCCTTCAAAACAGACAGGGGAAACGAGCATCACTTTTAAAAATCCCTGCAGCTTTTTAAGTCTTGGGGAAGCAATGATTCTAACCCCTATGTTGTTTCCAAGAAAATGAAGCCAGTGATTCACCTGCTCTCATTAATAAATAGCCAGATCCTTATGAAGTTAATTCAACATAGATAAAATTTGTATCATCAAAGGGTAGGGTCTCAGAGTCAAATGATTTAGTTGTCTAAAAAAATAAGTCAAACTATTTATTTAAAAATAAGTATAACTACAAAGGATTTTTTTTTCCAAATAAACCCTCAAAAGGGACTGGGAAAAAAAGAGATGTATTGTGCATTCCACTTGTAATAGAGAAGATTACAGTAGGAAAAAAAAAAAAAGTAAAATGAAAGTAGAAAGTTTGGGGCACTAATCAAAATGATGGTGAAAAAAACTGGAGTCCTTTGAAAATTATCTGAAGATTTGGATATTTTTGCTATTGTTTCTTTGCTCTCCTAGCAAAGTTTTATTGATAACATTTGAAAACTTGTTCATATTTTAGAAGATATCTGTTCCCACTTCTGCTTTGCAATATGGACAGTGCTGATTGAAAAGAGCTTGAAATCAGGTGCAACAAAAGATATGTATAAGCAAATAATAAACTTTGATGAGAGTGGATGAATCAGTGAAAAGGAAAAGGTACCCGAAAGGCAACAAAACCCAATAGGAAATATAAAATTAAAAGATGGGATATTACAGCTTATTTTATAGCCTGTTTTTAAAAACTGCAGTAGAGAGAAACCAAGTTTTCTATAAAGCAAGGCTTGATGGTAGTCTTCAGAGTATGTAAATACAAGTGCAATTGGCCAAGACGGAGCCATCTCACAATTGCTGGTCCTTACAGGGACATTTTCTACTACCTCCCCCCCTTCCTTTTCTCTCTGCTCCTAGCTTACTTCACATTTGTATTTTTGTGATTATGATAGTAAAAAACTAACCTCCACAAACCTTTTTTTTTTTTTTTTTTTTTTCCCTGACAGCTTAGTTAGCACAACAGCCTGACGGGGAGTGGCCAGGCAAGTGCCAGAGCTGGGCAAATGCTGAAAGCCAGTGAGGTAGGAGGAGCCATGCAGCTAGGAGCAGGGGACGATAAATTTAGAAGCCTAAATTTAGATTTTTTTAATTGCCTAGTGGTTTGGTGCTTGGAGGCACTCTAATCTGTAATAGTTACTCTTTTTAAACCACTTAGAGCAGTTTATATGATGGGAAGAGAAAGGGAAAAAGAAGGGACGAAGGATCAGCTAAATATTTTGTAAACATAGTCACTCAGCTTTAACCAAAGAAAAGAAACAGAGGCACTTATACTCATTTTTGAACTGTTTCTGTTGCTCTCCTGAGTATGTGGTTAACACGGTTGTTTGCAATGATGAAGGCTGAAAACTACTAAAAACAATCTGTGCTTTTAAGTATTTATGACAATTGTCATTTGCTGGGATCTGGCTAAGGCCACAGATTTACTGTTCCAAGTCATTTTATGATCCCTATGAATAACTCCTGTGTCCACAGGATGTACATTTCAAAAGAAGCATGAAAGTGGTCCCAAGACTCACTCTGTACAGTAACATTTCAAAAGGAAGCAACATAAATACTGAAATACATTGCTGGATGCATCATCTCCACAACATTTAATAGCATAAGTCCCATGTAGCTATGAGTACTACTTATATATACAGCACACTCCTTCAGTGCTCTAAGGAGCTCAGCACATTCTCATTCCTCCATGAATTAAGTGCAGGAGCAACACATTCTTGGGGGACTCACACAATAAGGATATGCTTAAATTCACCCTGCAGACCAGAATTAACTCACTAACAAGCACAAAGCTGATGATTAGGCTTCAGTTTCACTTTAACAGCAATTTTAACGTTGCCTCTGACATATTCTAAAATGATTTAATTAATATCCTTTATATTTGGTTTCCTTCGGCTCGATGCAAATTCAGTTTTGATTTGTTTAGGGGTGTTTAACCTGTTTATTCTTCAAGTTTTTTGGCTTGAATTGGATTTTCTAAGATGTATTTAAGTGGAAATATTTGTCAGGAAAAAAACCCAAACCAAACAAAACAAAACAAAAACAAAAAAGCAAACAAACACAAACCAGATAGGGCAAAACTCACATCAATTTGACTCTGTTCTCACTAGCTAAAAGAGATGCAATCTTAATTTTATTGAATTAGTATCAGATCAAATCCTAGTGGAAACAAAATAGTTGGGGTATTTTTTTTATCCATGTTTTCTCCGCTAGCACTTAGAGAATTCCCACTCCTGTATAAACATAACTTACTGGTGGTCATTTATGGAGGACCAGGGATGAGGCATACAGAGGGAATCTTTAGCAAGAAGAGAAGGAGTAAAGTAAAGAGTAAAGACCTACATTTGGCTTCCATAGTAAAACTGAAGAAGTTATTTATAAAGTTATGAACCTTGCTAAAATGGACAAAAATATTTCTTTGTATGATTATTATCAAGTTGGCTTCTGGTCACTTGCAAACATTCTAGAAGCACTGTGTAACTTTATGATGATGTCCTAACTTGGGTCTCTCATACCAACCTGTACAGTATTGTAATTTTTCAGAATTCAAAGGATGAACTTCTATTTTGAAATCCCCAAATGAGAAAATTTTTTTTCCAATAAATATTTTTTGATGCTCTAAAGTAAAATCTCATCCTCTATACTTCCAGAATATGCCTTATAATTTGTCTCCCGTGTCTTTTCAGCTCTCACCTATTTAGTTTTCCTAAGGGCAATTTTATAATTAGTTCACATTTTATGAGTCCATTTTTTTAAAGGAATGAATGTTGTCTCCAGTAGATTCAATTTGCGAGAGAGCTTAAAAGTCTAACAACTGAAATCAGCTGCATCTTTTACATTCATACTCAATCAATTTCTTGATTAACGTGCAAGATGACTCACAAATATCCATTTACCTGAAAATGCCGTGTTAGTATTACAGAAAATTGAGCGTTATCAGTATTTGTAACAAAGACTAAACACTATTACCATCTAGTAACTGCTTTCTGGTTCATACTATCTCTATAATGGCAATCAGTTTCACATTGTAGAATTTCGAGTTATACTCCAGGACGTCTTGCATGTTTTTTTTATCTTCTATCAGTTCTATGTAAGTTGCTTAAAACAAAGTCATGCATCAGGGCTGTTAAGTTCTCGGAAGAAGGCAGACGGATTTTGTTTGCTGCTTTGCAACATTATCAGTAGGTTTAGGAGGTAATATATTTAGTATAGCTACCTCTACATGTACTTGCAAAAGACCTAAACCCGTCAAAAGCCAAACAAAGAGTTGAAACAAAGTTAATCAAAGCACTGAGATTGACCAGGCTCCTTCAAATAACGATCTGCAAACGACAGTTTGTTTTCCTATGGTGCTGTATAGTTTGGGAATTAAGTCTAAGGTAGTTCTCTCTCATATGTGCACTTAAAAAAACAACTTGTAACAACAACAACAAAACTTTCTTCATTCTTTGTTGTTCAAAGGCAATGTAAGGAATATCTGGAGATAGGAAGGCAGCAGTCATTTTGTGTGCTGATTGTCTCTGTGACAATGAAGGAAAAAAAAACCACCTCCTCGATAAAACAACCAAGCTTTGAGAGCGGAAGTAGTCTGGAAATTAAAACTGAACCCTCTTGGCAATAGAATTAGACTCCACCATTGCATTTACTGTCACATTTATGGGTATTAACGCTGCATAGTTCACCTTTCCCTTCTCTTTTACAGCTTTATCATTTTTATTTACCCAAAGGTTTTTACCCTGGTATATCCTACTGGGAAAAAAAAAAAATCCACCTCTGACTCATCTGTTTGAGATTGTAGATAATAATCATGGACCGGGGGAGGAATAATTAGATTGTTTTGAGACAAAGACTATCATGTCTCTTGAGCGCTGATGTCTTTCCATGCACTGACCTTCTCTTTGCCTAGAAAGGAACAGCAAAAGGAGCAGTAAAAGAACATTAAGAGGGGCCTGTAGCCTGAAATTCATTATCTTAGACATGCTAAACCTATTAACCTGGTAGAGGAAGGCAAACAAGAAAGCCTTCCTTACGCTATCCCCGATTGTCTGCTGAGATGCAAATTGCTTAGTCACTGTTATTTTCAGACACTGCAGGGCAGTTTTAATCACAATTTCGAGAGTTCCATTAGATGTAATTTATTTGAGTTAAATTTGGGGTGTGGCAGTGCTCCTCTCGAAGACAGGAACACGCTAGCGGTAGTATTTTAAGGGTTCCCTTTTTATTTCCATACCCACTGTAGCTGGTGCTTACCACTAGTAGTCATACCTCAAAATATCACCAGATTTAATGGCTTTGACCCTCTTAGGCCTCTAATTTCCGAGCAAACTCAAGTGCCTGTAACTTTGTGCCATACATCCCCCGGGGTTTCAGAGGAGCATCATGTCCCTGGGGGCCTCAGGGTGACTGCCGGGCCCACCTCCACCTGCGGCAGCCCCAGGGGCAGGCTGCGGGCCCCCGGCTCCGGGGGTGAGAAAAGGCGCGGTTTTCGTACCGTCAGCGCTAAGCCTCTTCTCCATCTTGTGCTTAAGGAAAAGGGGAAGGATGGTTCCCGTCCCGGCAAGGGCGGGGGAGAGGGAAGCACTCGCCCATTCCACAGCGCAGGCGAGCACTCGTCACCCTCCTCACCCGCAGGGGGCGGCGGGGCTGAGGTAAACCCGGCGGGGTCGGGCGGGAGGCCGGGCCCTGCGGCGTGTCCCTCAGGCAGACGAGGCAGAGGCAGTGGCAGTTTCCTGCCGGGGAGGGAAGGCGACGGCGGCGGGCCAGGGGCCGCGGGGCGGAGCGACCGCCATCACGCGTCGTGTGGCAACGAGCGAGCATCCCCGGGACACGCAGCGGCGCGGCCAGCGGGAGAGGAGGTAACGCGGGCAGCTCCCGCGGGGACCCCCGGGGACCGGTACCGCGGCGAAGTGCCGGTCTCCCACCCTACCTTGGGGCGGAGTGTAGAGGGGAAAGGCTGCCGGGAGCGGCGAGCAACCCGGCTCGGCGCTGGGGCTGGTGCCGGCGGCGTAGTCCTTATGCTGTATGCGGAGGTTCCGGCGTTTTCTCCACGCCGTCGCGTCCCCTGTCTGCACCCAGGGGGCTGGCGGGCTCGGCGGCCTGGGCCGGCTGCAAGGTGTGCGGGTTGGCAGGGCGACAAATGCTGTGTATTTATGTAAATGTTTTAAGGGTGCCTCAGAGGCAGCATCTGCGGGTGCCTCAGACTTGACAGCCCCGGGAGGGAAGCGGCTGCCCCCGCGTGTGCCTCAGCCCCGAGTCTCGGGGCAGCCGCTTTCCTCCCGGGGCTGTTCAGGAGGCTTGAAATGTGTCCGATCCTCCCTTATTTTACAAGGAGAGCAGGGTAAGCACCGCTTGGGGAGGGAGGAGCAGCTACCGAGGGGCAAAATGACCCCAAATTCCCTCTCCCTCGGCGCAGCGGGGGGAACCTGAGGGTTGGTCACCTCCCGCTGTTCCCGCCGGCGACAGCTCGTCATTGTCGTGCCCATCCCGACCAGACGGACGGTGGTTTTCTGGAGCCACGTGTGTTATTTAGTTTGGCCTCGGGCAGGTATGAGGAGGGTTGGTGCTCAGGTTGGTTTATAAGAGGATGTTTTTTGGTGGCGGGTGCATGTAATTATAACTGCTCTAACTACCTATCTCAGGGACTAGGAGCATGTCTTTGCTTATTAACATTTGGTAGTGATTTTGATTATGTGTTTTTTAAGTGACAGCTATTAAATACATTCTCATTAGGTATGACTATAAGTTACGGCTAAAGAATACGCATGGGTATAGATCTGTAGGTAAACATCTGCCTTCTGACATTAGTTTTCTCCTCTTTGAGAGGTATCCACTTTTGTGTGCTAGCATAAAAAAAAAAAAGAAACTATTTTAACAAACTCTATTATCGTCCCTTCTGTCCTTACCTGGGGCTCATTGTATAAATTTCACCAGATGTTCCTCTCATTGTAGCTGCCTTGTACACTCCTCACTTCTGTCTAAATTGAGAGTCTACCACAAAGACCCTTGTTATGAGCTTGCTTCTATTTTCTCCCTTGTGAATATAAAAATAAATGAGAAGTGTGAATGATATAGTGGCATGTTATTTTCCACTTGTAGCTAGCACAGTTCCTTACTTCAAAGTGTCTTGGTTTAAAATCTAGGTTAATATTACTGGTACTTTAAGGAAATTTTGAAAAGTTTCTGAGACGTTGTGACTGAATATCTGTTTGGTAGATGATTATAGGTCTTTCCCTTATTTACTGTTCACAATTTTCAGGATTTGCCTGAATTCACAGATAGTATCTGGATTTGCTGAACATCTTTTGGGCAGCTGTGGTACCGGTGTGTATAGTCAGGACTTATTGCCATCACTGGTACACTATCAAGTGAACAATTGACATAGCAACTTCTCTTTCATCCCTTTTTACGTTATAAACACACCTTGTCCTGTTCTTAAAAATGGATGTTCAAGCAATTCTATCTGATCAAGGGTTTATGCTTTTTTTCTTTTTTTAATAGCACTGAAGATGGTGTGTTTGTGTATGTGAGTGCCAAAGACTTAGTCAAACAGATTAGGTCTTTACATTGGGAATTGTTTTTGTTGCAAGGGCTTCCTGTCTGCTAACTGTATGTATGGCAGGGTAGTGATTCTTCTCTCCCCAGAAACAAGAAAAACACATACTAGACAAACTCCAAGCTTTTTCCACTTAAATGTTCAGACTGTGAGGTGCCTAAATATATACATTGCAAGGAATAGGCAGTTCTGGGACTTATAACCTTTGCTCTGTTGATGCATAACTCCCTGAAGATTTTCATGCTGTTTGCCTGTGTAGTGTAATCTTGACTCTTACCCGAAGGGCCAATCAGTGTGTTCAAAAATAGGAGTTTTTTTGTATATGTGAATAGTCAAAGTATGTATATAAAGACTGCATTAAGCAGCTCTTGTAGCAAGACAACTGTGGAAAATTGAGGTGGGAACAGTGGAAATCCTTGCTGAGCCAGTATTGTATGAGAGTATAGCAAAACATAGTAAGTTTTTAGCAGTGTGGTACATCATACTGGTCATTAACCCCCTTGCAAGCTCGCCCCAAGTTGAACAAATGAGAGGTCAGCTGTTGTCCTGTTTAGTAGGAGATAGGAGATGTTGGCAGATGGTTCCTCTGTCCCTCCTCTTAAAGGAGGGTCACCCTGTAATGTGGGTGTGAGTCCTTTACTAACTGCACATTAACCTTCATCAGCTCCTTTGGTACATGGCCAAAGTGTGAGAGGCCTTATCAGGCCTTATTTTTGGTGAGACAATGAAGTGATCCTAGTTTCAGGTCACCCTGTCCTGTTTTCATATCAAAGCTGTCTATATCAACAGCAGTGTCATTTCAGTAAAATAAAATCTTACACATATCAGCAAAAAAGATTCCTCAGGGCTGCAATGATCAGCAAAAAAAAAAAAAAAAAAGAAGAAAAAAGTTTAAGACTTTGTATTGCACAAGAGTGAGCAATGAGGAAATCCATGTGTTAGCTTATGTGAAGGCATAAGCCTGCATTAGCCATAGCAGTCCCGTGGCAAGGCTTTGGCAGCATTACAGGTCGTTCTAACAGTGGTTTTAGCTGCACCATTACAGGATTGTTGTACGTTAGAAAGTGTATACTATTTATTCATCTCTGGTTCTCCTCTTCTGACCCTGCCTTCTGTTTCTTCAGAGGTAATGAATGTCCTTGTGTCAGAAACAAAGATTGTGGTTTTTTTTCTCTGTATTATTAATCTTGACATAGCTTCAGTTTTCACTAATCTCTGTTTGCCCTCTTCCTTTAATTTCTTTTTTTCAGTTGGTCAAAGCTGCTGAGTTTAGTTCCAGTTAAGTACTCATAGGAAAAAAACCTGCCAGTAGTTTTGTTTGTCATAGAGGTGGTGTAATAAGACACACGACTCGGGCAAATAAGCAATTCCTGCCTTGAAGGTTTTAAGGATATAAAACAAACAAGGTTAGAAAGGAGAATAAAATGCTAGATCTTGAGTGAACACACACCATGCAAATCTGGTTGTCAGCAGATACCTGAAGTTGAGAGTAACCCAAGCAAACTCGGAGGAAAAAGGAGCATTGGGGGACAAAATAAACTAGGTTGAAAGATACTGTGGTGGTTCTTTCCTGGGTAGAGCGGGGTGAGAAACAGTCAAGGTCATCAATAACAGAGTTGTATAGAACTGCAGTCACGTGCTGCGAAGTGAGGTGCAAGCACTTTAACAGTAACAGGGGCTGCAGTTACAGGTGATTAAATATACCTCTGAACTTCAGACCATGAGGTAAATCACAGTGACTCCTAGTGCAAAACTGCCTGTGTGTGAACACATCAGATTTGATTTGATTTGAATGATTCAATTGATTTGAATCAAATCAAATTATCAAAATGCCTGCGTAATCAAAGCAATGTTTATGCTTCTGAACAAGTTGTACTTTGAAAGGTGTTCCAGGAAGAACTGGGAATGATGATTAGGATATGTGGAGTAAGAAATCATAAAGCTGTACAGTTATCACCAAAATTATATTTTACATCCATCAATTCTTAATGTATTACTCAGTTTTATCCTTTAGCTGGAAGGAATGAGAATGATCACAGCATATTTTCAGGCTGGTGGTTGAACGTCATAAGAATAGCTGTAGTATTCTTTTTTCCACTGCCATTTGTTGAGAGTGATTCGCCTTCTGAAGTATATTTGCAAACAGAGTCTGAATCAAAATAGAAATTAAAAGACTCAGATTGGACTTGAATATAATTTTTATGGGTCACAAATGTTTAAATCTCCTTCTTATGATCGTATTAGTCATGAAGACATCTGCTTTGATTATTTGTCCTGCTGTTTTACATATTTATGCTTTCTGATAATTGCATCATATTTGCAAAATTTATTATTATAATAATTTATATTAATTTACACAGTAATAGCTGAACTTTCTATTCTGAAGCAAACAAAATAACCTTACAAGCTCATAGGCCACGTCTTTTTGAAGACTTTGCTACACCAGTAACAGAAAAGCAGGCAGTATGCGGTTGCAAAAGAATCTGACACAAGATAGATTGAAGAGTAAAGAACCAGGAGAAATGGTAACAACTGGTGAGATGAATTCTTTCATTTCCCTTTGCAGTTTTGGATACACTCATCTGTAGAAACTGCATGGATCCCTCTCTCCTAATTAGTTTAATTTTGTTGGAAGATGTCTCATAACACTCCAGCTTTTAAAGTTCTGAAATAGCAGAGTTTAGTTTGTGGAAGGCTGAAATTTTTTCATTTAATTAGAAGTGTGAAATTTGATGGCTTGTGATGTATGTATGACACTAGCTAAGATGTTGACTCATGTAGAAAATATGTAGTTAGTAATTCAGCATCTCTGAAGCATTTCTTTGAAATATTGAAGGGGAAATAAATCAGAAGGCATCTGACTAAATAGATTGAAGAACTCTTTTTGTGTTATTTAAAAGAACGCAGTCTCTATTTTAATGTGGGAAAAAAAACTAGAAGATTAATGAGTTGGAGATGAATGATATAATGTGTTCCAGTAAATGATTTATTTTCCATTTCAGTAGAGGTTACTTCTTTAATTAATTGAAAACAATCTTTATTGTTTTCACATCTTTAAAGCTATTTTAGTTCAGGGATGTCAGGTCAGAATTTCTGTACTGTAGCATCCAGATACTGGCTTTACAGTAAAGGAAGAGTGTGATGATTAAGTTTTCCTTCCAGAAAGGTGTGACTCTAACTGTATGAGCAAAACCTGGTATGTTTGTATGTCACTAGATGAGTAGATATCTGTGTAGTTTGGGTGATTCCATACCAACCTTTCAAAATCCCCATACTCAGGGTTTGTGTTCTTTTAGTTTCCAACTTTATTGTTGGAATAACAAAATCTCTTCTAAAATTAGCGTTACCCCCAAAAAAGTGCAAAAACTTCACCACCTGCACCCAGCTAGATCAGCTGCTTTATTCCAACTGACCCAGACTAAAATTTCCATTCTGTGGCTGAAGTATATTCTGAGGGTTTAATGAAGGGCAGGGCAACTGACCAGTAGTGCATTCTGGTAATTATGTAGAGCCTACTCTTTATGCAGCTGATAATCTAGAAATCAAAGTTATATTTGCAATTGAAGCTGTTTTCCATACAACACCCTTCCTTGAATAGATTATTTCTTACTTGAACTTATATAAAATGGGCCTTATTCAGAATCACTGCTAATTACCAGTATATTATTGTGCTAATAAATATTATTAGCAGTAACTTGCTTTTGGAAGGCATGGGAGAATTTCCTGGAGACTTGAGAAGAAGGTGACTCTCTTCCAAATGGTCAACACTGAAGCAGAGGGAAAAGTTTATTTCATGTCTGTGTTCTTAGATACTGTTAAATACAATTGCTAATAGAGGAATTTGAATTGAAACAACTGTGGGTTTTCTCATGTACAGCCTTCACTCTTAGGTAACTCCAAGAAACGAGGATAGAACTGGGAACAGTTTCAGGTAGGGAGTGAACTGTAGTATCAGTTAAAAGTCAAGGGCTGGATCCAGGGGATTCTGGAGTAAGTATCTCTTCATATTGCAATTAGCAAGAGCCCATGCTGCGTTAATAACGTGCAGCCCTGTTACTAGATCATTCACATGTGTAAGTGTATATATATTAATACATAACATTTAATAATATATACAATATATATTAATAATTTGATTAATCTTTTTAGTACTGCAGTAGATATTTGTTCATCCTTAGAACTTCCAGCTTGATCTTACAGTTCTTGCTTTTCTATATCACCTCACTTTGCTTTTATCTGATTTTTTTTTTTTCATTTTCAACATTGGAATCCCTTAATTCAGTCCGTCCTGTGGTGTTTTGGTTGTTTGTTGATGGGGTTTGGTGGTTGTTTTGTTTTGTTTTTCCTAAAGCTGTTGGTTTTTCTGTTGATTTTAACTATGCATGAATTTATGTAAGAAAACATATGAAGCAACAAAAGGGAATTTATCAATTTACATTTGTAAATTGTAGCATAAGAAGGTGGTAAGAAGATTTGGTAAGGAAGCTCTGGGATAAAAAGTTTTATAATGATTTCAGCTGTCTATATTTTGTTTTAGATTGTGGTTTGGAGTCGTGGACAGTTCAGAGTCTTTCCACAATGGGAGAAAGGACTGATTGTATGAAGTCGCATAGTTCACTGGCTGAATACAGCCCCGTCAGTAAATCAGACAGGACAGATCCAAGTGACAGCTGTGATATGAAGGATGGAAACCAAAATACAATGCAACTGAAGAAAGAAATATCTTTGATAAATGGAATAAGCCTTATAGTAGGCAACATGATTGGTTCAGGTATCTTTGTGTCTCCCAAAGGAGTTCTCATCTACAGTAAATCTTATGGATTGTCTCTAATAATTTGGGCAATTGGAGGGATTTTTTCAGTCTTCGGAGCTCTCTGCTATGCTGAACTTGGAACCACTATTACCAAGTCTGGAGCCAGCTATGCATATATCTTGGAGTCTTTTGGGAGCTTCATTGCTTTTATTCGTTTATGGACCTCACTCCTAATTGTCGAGCCAACTAGTCAGGCGATTATTGCCATCACCTTTGCTAACTACATAGTTCAACCCTTCTTCCCCTCTTGCGACCCTCCGTATGTGGCTTGCCGTCTCATAGCAGCTGCTTGTGAATGTAAGTATTCATTGAAATTTATTATGGTAATTATTTTTTTTATTCAGGGTTAAGTTTTATTAAAACAGATCCTACAATGTCCCAGAGTTGTTGCATATTGAATCTGTAGTGGTTTGAGTTACAACAGGGAAAAGAACAATTTTCAGGACATGAATAACTTGCAGGTATTCAGTCAGTGAATTACCATTTTCTCATTCAGAAGCAGTACAAGGTGTTTGACTCCTCCAAGTTTACTTACATGGCAAAAATGTGGGAAGATGTTTTCCCATAGAGGGGTATATTAAATCAAACCTCAGGACACTCTTGGCATGGTCAAAGAGTTGTTGTAGAATTGCTCTTATGATATAAATTCTGGTGTAATTTATTTTACAATAGCATCTCAATGTAGACATGCTTAAGTAATTACTTTGGTAGGGCTTTAAAAGATTATTAATTCAAGATTATTCTTTATGCTTGTGATGAACTGTAACAACAGTACCTGTTGTAAAGCTGTTTTGAAAGTGGAAATTCCATGTGCACGTAAGCCACTGCAATATTTGTAATCGGGTAGCCAGCTCTGTTACTCAACATAGAGGAACAACCGTTCACGTGCTTCAAATCAGGACTGTTCTCCTGCATCGAGAGAATGAAACTGTATGATTGTACCATGTGTGTCAAGTTTAATTTTTGTTATTTCTTATAGAAGTGTTTATATACGTATTTTACATATCCAGTAAACAGTGAAAAATCTATTTCAGGAAATTTGTATGGCAGCCTGTTGTCCTGTACTGGTCAGTTGCCATGTGCTGTGGATCCTGCCATCCCTAGCGATGTCAAGCTTTTATCGTAAAGCTATTGCAGAACTTGGGCTTTTTTACTGCCGATGCTACGCTACAGGGAGGAGATCTGCTGCTCCTCGTTGTTTCCTTTTTGAGGCAACAGGGAGTCTGTTGAAATAGCTCTAAAGTTCCTTATGTTCCAGTTGCCTGTGTAGGACTATAAGAGGGGAAAGACAGAGAGCGTGGTAGTGTGTGCTTCAAATATTTGACCTCTCTAACTAGTTGTGAACATTACAGTTTCCCCTTCCATTTTTGTAAGTTAATTTGTTACTGTTGGAAAATCGCTAATGTGCAGGTCCAGGTAGTGGGAAGAATAATCACAAACTTCCTCCAAAACATCTATCAGATTACTCAGATTTCTCCCCTCCGTCTCCTTCCTCCCTTCCAAATGTGTGTCCACATTTTGTTGTGACAACTTCAGGAAAGAAATTAAGGACCTGTAATGTCATGTTCACGTTGCTTAAACAGATACCATCCTGAGGTATCCTGGCAGAGATTCAGGAGTGTGGGGGAATCTGCTCTTCCATTTAAGGTATCTTACATCTGAGGGAAGTTAGTCCTTAAAAAAACAGTTTAGCAAAAAGCAAGAAATTAAGATAAAATTATTCAATTAAAGTTATTATATAGTAGATAAAGACAATGGGATGTCCTCTAACAGGCTGCTAAGAGAGGGGATTTAGCACATTTTTCTTCAGTGGGGACATGTGACAGCAAGATTACTCTCATGTAGGTGTCACAACTTGCTTTAATGATCCATTTTATGGTTTAAATTCTTGTGCACTGCTGTAGGTGTCTGTGCTGAGGCTCTGCAGCTTCATTTAGCTGTTCCTGTGAAAGCCTACACTTTTCCCTGGCCTGGCAGGGCTGACGTTGTGTGTCAGATTCTCGGCTCTAAGTATGATTAATACCTTAATGAAGCTGCTGAGACTGGAGGTCTGACCATTGGTTAGGTACAGATTGTATGTGAGAGTAGCTGGGTTTCTTGTGGGGGCTTCTTTTGGCTCTTTGTGGTGTTGTTGGGGTTGTGGGTTTGTGGTGTTTTTTTTTGTTTTGTTTTGGGTTTTTTTTTTATTTTTTTTAATATTTTTTTTTTACTGTAGTAATAACAATCCATCTAGTGGGAGGTTGGTCTTAGTGTTACACAGCATTATTTTGCTAAATATTTTGGCAATGAGGGTGGAACTAAATTTGACAGTTCTCTGGAACTTTAAGTAGCTAAACAATTAAGTTGAAGAAAACATGAGAGACTAATTTTAGTAAAAGAAAGAGGGAGGGCATGTGGCTTATTCAGACTGATTATCTCTTTTTTTTTTTTGATACTGGAGACAGAGTAGCATTTTATCTGAAGTAGACACCAAGTCCAAACTCACTAAAATAAGGAGTTAGGAATAATTACTCCCAAGGAAAGTTGCTTAAAAAAATAATCAATGGCCGAAATAAACCCCACAAGCAAATACTTTGTAAATAATACTGATTATTAATACGGAAGAGCAGAGCCCAAGCAGAGTTGTTTTTTTCTTGCGGGCTCTTTGGGAGCTGCAGCAATCCTGACTTTTGAAATCTGATACAACTGTTTTTTTCCTCTCCTCTTGCCAAGCTCAGTGCAATCTCCTTCAGCTATTCCACTTGGCCAGGCACAGTATATGCTAGTGCCATGCTTTTGAGATCATTACCTTTCTGTTGTTATCTCTTTAAAAATTATAACTTTTCTATTTGTTAACTGTGCTAAGTACATTTTTATCTTAATAGTATCACATTATTCTTGGGTTATGGGAAAGGAAAAAAATTATCTTTTCATTTAACTTAGATTTGCTACTACCTTACTCCTTAAACAATCAAGTTTTTTTTATTATTATTTATATGCATATTGAAAATACGTAGTACAAGAAAATACTTTGGAGATAAAAAGTACAGTAGAATATAACCACTTTTTAACTAGGTAAAGGAAAAAAAATAGATTTGGTGGGAATGTTTACATTTCTGGGTTGGAATCGATAGTGTAGTGATAATCTGGATAAGAAAAATATGCACTGAATTAGTGTTTTGTTCAATAGAGAATACCAAAGATACTGAATCCTATTAAATTTGTGTTCTGGCCATTTGAGCAAAAGGTAATAAATGCAAAAGCAAAATGTTGAGAGCCATGAGAACAGTGTATTTTAAATGATAGCTTGAAAAGTGTTTGTTGGGGAAGTTGATCATATGAGTAAATTTAGTCAGCCACTGTTACTAAAATATTTGTGAAATCTGAAAGTCTCATTTCAAGTTCCATTACAGTCTTGTGAAATAGGTCTGACACTGATTTATTTTGAGATAGAAGGAGAAATACACTCAGAATACTCATTACTTGCTACCAGTTCTTAAAAACCCAGATTAATGTTGCATTAGCTGTAAAACAGATACTTGGTCAGATCTGTTCTTACTTCACTTAATAATACAGTTTAATACAATTGGAAAAGAGTATTGGATTGCCTGTGACCGTATTCAGTATTGTAGATACTATGTGGATATTGGAACTCATCCTCAGCCTAACAAGGAAGGATAAAAAAACCTTTTCAAACACAATTTTAACATGTTTACCAAAAGGAATTTTTAGCTAATCTTTCATTTATCAGAACAATATTGAGACATTGAAATTGATTATTTCATGTAATGGTTTCCTTAGCTTCAGGATAGTGGCAGAGTGCAGCTGATGAGGGGTAATGTTAGGAAAATGGGCATGGAATTGGAGAAGTGGAAGGTCTTTACTTCCATCTTTTGAAACTACGTTTAGAACATCTGTTTCCTACTGTATTGTTTAAACCAGTGTATTTCCAGGACCACTGTATTTTGCTTAGTTTAACCGAAGTATTAGTACAACAGGTAAGTGCATATTTAGATGATAATTTAAAATCTTTGAAAAATGAATTAAACTAATTATTGTTCAAATAGTTTTTCTTTTGTTTTTCTTTTTTCCCTCCCCCTAGGTCTTCTAACATTTATTAATTGTGCCTACGTTAAATGGGGAACACGAGTGCAGGATATATTTACTTACGCTAAAGTTATTGCTCTTATTGTCATCATTACAACTGGACTTGTTAAAATATGCCAGGGTAAGATTATAAAATGAAAGCAAAGGTTTGTATTTATCAGTTAAACTGCCTAACTGGTCTAAAGACTGAAAAAACTCCTATGTGCCTCAGTACACGTGTAATAGAGATACTTTGAAAACACCAATAGTACCAATGTTGAGCATTGTCATGATATTATATCATGAGAAGCTATCCTATCTCATTTGACTTTGAACGGGGTAAAAGAAGGTAACTGATTGCTCAGCAATGTTGTGCAATTTACAGCCTGCAAGTATGGAATAATAAAGGAAATGAAAACAGCAAAATACAGAGCTAGCAAAATCTGATGAGAGCAGAGAAAGCTGTACATTTCTGTAAGGAACACACTACTTTACCATGAGATGGACTGAATATATATATATATTTACAAAATGAATTTTGTTTAACTTTGTAACTTAAAGCAAAAAGAAATTAAGAAATTCCTAAGACTATATAAGCAGATTTATAAAGCAGCAGCTCTTTTTTTTTTTCCCCTCAAAAACCGAGTTCTATTAAAGTTTTTGAGAACTAGAAAGTTGCTGTGGTTTTGAATTTTATTTATTTATTTTTAATTATTATTATTTATCTATGTGTTGGGCATCATTCCTTCAAGTTAGAGAAATTCTGAACTTAATTTTGTTCTCAGCCCTTCCTTTGGAGAGAATTTATTGGTATGTTAGATTAAAAAAATTTCCCTGATGTTAAAGCTGCTGTTAAGGTCATTCCCTGGCAATCTGGCAATTTGTGTCCTTTGCTCTAACAAGGTGATTATTGTGAATAGAACAAGAATATGCAGTGTGAGCACCATGCTGGAGTGTTTAATCCTTAGCACATCTGCCCATCCCTTGTTTTGCAGATACTCCTCCCCTTCACCTCATCTCCCTTCTGTTTCTTACTCAGCAGCTACTTCACCAACGTCTCTGCCAAGGCCATGTCTGGCAATGTCTGACTAGGATAAAAAATAGGGAGGAGAAATAAGTGAAGATAATTTTAGAGGCCTCAAATATTTGCCTGGCCGATTTTGATGAAGTCTAAACATTTCAGGATGCATAGTACCAGGCATGTTTTGGAGTTACACAGTAACTTGCCTTTCTGTACTAGGTGTTTTTGTGTGTGTGTCTATATATGTAAAAAAGTCTGAATATATAAAACTGCCATTGATGAGCTTGTCTTGACTTGCTTAAAGTCAAAACATGGCACAAGTTCCCAGAAATACTGGTGTAAAAAACATACACTATTTTTAATAGCTTGGGAAAATTTTATCTCAAGTAACAATATTTTATGTTCTGTTAATTATTTTCAGTTTTCTATTTTTAATAATATTTTTACTATTTTTAACTTAGACATCTATTTAAGTTGGTGGCGTTTTTGTCATAGTTATCTAACATCAACTAATCTGTGTTTTCTGCATAGGCTAAATGATTGAAAATTCAAAAGAATGTAGAAGAATAGAGTGGATTATTTATGTTATGAAAAATACCCTTAGCCTGAGTACTGTCATTGCCAGTTGTTTGTAGCAGAGTCTGAACTTAAGGTTCCTGAATTTTTTATACTATTGTGGACAAAGATGGTTAATTATAGAACAGTATCATACACGGTGCATAATTTTTAGGAGTTTAAATGTTATGCTTATTCTCATAGCTGAAAGCACAGAGGTCAATTGGGAAGAGGGCTTAACAAGCAGCTTCAAAGGAATTGGGGCTTCTGAGTTTTTTTGTAATTGTGTGCCAAATTAAAAAAAAAACCCCAAAAACCAACAAAAAAAAAAAAACAACAACAACAACAAAAAAACCACAAAAACCAAAAAACTTGCTGAACTTTATTATCCTGGACTTCATTGCATCTCTTCCACACCCAGGGCATTCATCACACTTTGAGAACTCTTTTGAGGGATCCTCTTTTGATATTGGAGACATTTCCCTCGCACTGTATTCTGCCTTGTTCTCCTATTCTGGTTGGGATACCCTCAATTATGTAACAGAAGAGATCAAAAACCCAGAAAGGTAAGCAATTTAAGCTTTCTAAACCTCGATAGCTCCCAGGTTGCTTGTTTTGGGGCTGTCTTTCATGAAAGAGTTCTGAACCTTTACAGAAATGAGCAGAACTGCTCTATACTTACATGGTAAGGCTGTGAACAGCCACTAGCAAAGACTTATTAAACTATCAAATTACTCCAAGAATGACACATTTTTAATATTCATTTGATTGATATCATGCTTGTCCACTCAAAAGTTGCAATCCTCAAGTTAAATCTAAAACGGTCCTTTGTCTTTAATCTTGGGTGATGCCAAGTCCTTAAAAGGCCATTTCAGCTTTTTGTTACATTAACTAACATTGCTGAATTTCTAAGTGGTTTTCTAATTATGTTGCTTCTCTGCACTGTCGATCACAGGTTTCTTACTGTGAGTGTGGAACAAAGCAGAGTCAGAACTCCCAGTTACTAATTTACTGATTTATATTGGGGGTTATGGTGTGTGTTTGTTTTTTCTGCTTCCACAGCATCAGGGAGACCCAACTGGAGTGCAGGGCCTCAGGAAATTTTTGAGGAAACTGCCAAAGTGTATTTCATTCTTCTGCTTTGTTGTTTTTACTGAAAATTGTGTTCATGGCAAATGCTTATCCATGTCACCATGCAGTATTTGATTTCAAACTGGACAAATGTGAAAGTAAAGCTCTCAGTTCTGCTTTCCATTTTGAGACATTTAAATATTCTCGCAAGCACTGGGGGAAAATTGAGGCTGAGAAAAGCCAAAGGCTAAAATGAAAAGTTTGCTTCTGCTCTGAAATTTCTCCCTGAGGAGCTGCAGACTCAGGGCTGTGAGTTTATCTCAGCTTTCAGTTAAATTTTATCTCATAGAATCATAGAATACCAAGTTGGAAAGGACCTCAAAGATCTTCTAGTCCAACCTTTAATTAGCTGTTTACATCTAGGAGTTTGCAGTGTTTTCATATAACTCCACACATTATTGGTTGGTTTTAATTACTTTCTAGACATGTGTTAGCTAGTAAGATACATCACATCCTGAGATTCACATCTGTGTAGCAGTTTTGGATCTGTCCTCTGCTTTCTGCAGTTATACAGTCTGATTAGTTTGTTTTCTGCAGTGATGACTGTGATGAAACCAGGGGTTTGGCTTAGTGGATCTCCTTGCAGGTGCTAGAAGAACAGCAGCATCCCCCAGGGAGCATGAGTGCAGTGATTCAGAGCTCTGCTCTTCTGGGTTGTAGTTGTTGTAATGAACATGGGCAGTAAGAAATAATGTAAAGCATGTACATTTGAAGGCTGTTATTACAGATCTGAAAACCCTGAAGTTAGGATACTTGAAGAACAGTTGCATACAATCCATTTTTAAACAAAATTTAGGTTATTGTAAGTTATTGGGAAAAAAAATACAAATTATTGTTTTCCAGTATTCTGTTTTGCAATTTCTAGTTTTAAAAGAAACCAAAGTCTTCCTGAGATACCTATTTTGAAATATTTTTTCCTGTCTTCATACCTTTTATCTCTAAAGTAAAAGATGCAAGTAAATAAGTTTATTCTGTTATTAATGTTTTGGGGTGGTTTTTTTTATTTTTTGTTTGTTTGTTTGTTTTCTCTGGGTTGTGGATTTGGGTTTTTTTGTTTGTTTTACAGGAACTTGCCACTGGCTATTGCAGTATCTATGCCAATTGTGACCGTTATCTATATTATGACCAATATAGCTTACTATACAGTGCTCAATGTTGAAGACATTCTTTCTAGTGATGCTGTGGCAGTGGTAAGTTGACCATGTGGTATTTTGCTATGTATTATTCACACTTCACCTTTTAGAGATGCATTTCACTTTGAGAATAAAACAGGAAAAATCCTTAATTTATTATAGTACTTTACTGAATACAGGAGGACAGAACAACTCATCATGAATAATTTAGTTTAAATAGAAAAGCAGTTAATGAAATCACATATATTACTGATTTTATTAAAACAAGCGCCAATGCATCTTGTTAATGTTTTTGCAAAGACTCTGACTGGACTTAGGCACTTTGAGATGACTGTAAATTAGACTCATTAGGACATAATTACTTTCTCTGTTCCTTCATACTGCAGTATTTAGAGAGCTGGAGCAGTGCACAGAACAGCGTTCCACTGAGCTATGTTAGCTGGTGCAATGCATATCTGTAAATGCATGTGTTGCAGTTCAGCTCTGACAAAGTTTAGCTTTCTATCTTCTTTTTAATAACTTACATCACTGCATTAGTTCCAACAATTTTTAATATTTTGAAATTCATTATTTTTTTATATGGATGGAAGTTTGAATCCAATTAAAATATATAAGCTGCTTAAAGTAAAAGCTGGTTAAAACATGTTTTACACTTAAAGGTAATCATTAAACAAAAGCGGAGCTTTTTTTTTCTTTCTCTTTTTTTTTTTTTTCCCTTTTTTTTTTCCCCTGTACTAGGGAATTAATTGGATAGTTCTAGTTACTGTATCATTTAGAGTTGAGACTTGGAAAATTTAACCTTCTTTTGGGTTATTTAAATTGAAGGAATAGAAATAGCTTTCCTCTCATTTAGATTCCCAACTGGCTTCTAAAATTTAAGTAGTTAAACAATGGACAGAAACTTTTTAAATATATCTAAGTGAAGGAAGTATTCTCTACATTCCCACTATGACTAAAATCTGGTTTAGCAAATCAGCAAACTCTGGTTTCAGATATTTAGGCAGATGGTTCTGTAAAAGCATTTACTTGACTTTCTTTCAAGCTTGAGGAAATATTTATATTTAATCTAAGCTTTCAAAATAGTTTATGATAAATGTAACTTATTATTTAAAATGTAATTACACAGATGTTTATTTCAAAATATATTGAACATAAATAAACTTTAATTCTTTCCCTCTTTTTATCTGGAATATGGAAATACAAAGTTGTCATAAAATATGTTGTGAAAAAGTTGGTAAAACACTTCAGAATGAAACAATACAAGAACAGAAAATATTTAATTTTGGATAAACCAATACTAAGGGGGTAATAAAATCTCCATGAATATTTATTTCTGTTGTAAGCTAGAGTGTCTTTATATAAAGTACCTTTCAGTGACTGATAATGGAATTTTAAAGTCATGTCTAGAATTTATTAATCCAGACAAAACTAACAGTCAGTAAACAGCCTACTCTCTATGCTGTCTTCTGTATAGCAGCACAGTACTACTTTTCAGTACTACTTACTTTTTTTTTTTTTTTTGTCTTCCTAACAAAGGCTTGGAAAATACACTTGTTGACAGCAATGAAATTCTCAATCCAGCCTGTCCCCTGAATATTCTGTACCTACTCTACTGCTCCTGCCCTTTGTCAGCACAGAGGTTTATGCAGCAGTTTGGTGACTAAGATCAGGAAAACTGATCTGCCCTGGGAGACTTGAGGAATGATTCACTGTGGGCCTTTCCCATCTGTGTTGCTGTATACAGCAAGTGGTAGTGCTGCAGCAGCAATGGGTGGCCAGATAAAGGAGGGATGACAGGTGCCTGAACCTTACTATACATGTGAAACTCAGGCCTAAATTTTAATGCTTTTTAGATACACTTAATTTAGTTGTTCTTTGACATTGTTTTTTAACAAAAGCGAGTATATTTATTTTTGTGTGTGTACATTTATGTATATAGACATGCTGTGTAATTTTACATGAAATTCTAATACTTAGAACGGGATAGATCAGGTCTTCCTCTCTAGTATGGAATGCATCCAAATGTGTTGGAGAAGAAAGGCAGACTTAAGAATGTTGTTATAAAGAACTTAGTCAATCTAATAGCACATGGAGATATTGGGCAAATAGGATAAAAATGAAAAAATATGGTTTTGATTTCTGAAGTTACAAGGGCTTTTACATCTTGCGCTAGTTTCAGTGGACTTTAACTGAATTAAGTGACTTTGGAAGTCTAGAACCATGCTTTTCTACTAGATCTTGGGATTGCCAGATTACTTCCACTTAAAAGCCTAACATGTATCTGCTTTAGTTCTGTCCTGCTCTGGCAGAGGGTTTGCACTCAATGATCGTCCGAGGTCCCTTCCAACCCCTAACATTCTGTGATTCTATCTAAAGGCATTTTTGCTGAAGCATCTTAACAGCTGGCAAACAAGTCTTCTGATTGCCACTACTCAGATCCCTTTTAGAATGGTAAGGTGAAAGTGCACCTGAAGTTTAATATTTAATATGTGACTCATGAAAGATTCCTTTTCATTGCTGATAGGAAGTTAATTGCTTATTTTTATGAAACCAACTTCTGTTTGATCTGCTAACACATTAGCAAGTAATGTGGACCTTTAGAAGGATGTCTTTAGAGTGGAACCATTGGCACTGAGGATCCAATGTGTCCACTATACAAACTTCAGGGGTATTTTACTTTGGACTGCTTTGAATGAGGTCCCATGGACTGAATGATTCTGAGTGGTGGGATTGTAGTAGGGGAGTGCAGTAGGAAGTTCAGCTTCCAATTTAGCCTGTTCTAAAAGGGAAGCTCCCTTTATCCCTGACGTTAAGCAATGTGAACCAAAAAAAACCAGTTAAGTGGCAATAATGGGGAGAGTTGATTCAAAAGTGCACTTGTGGTCCAAATTAAAACACTCATATTGCACCCATAGTTTTTTAGTGAATAGGGAAGGAAAAAAAAAAAGCTAATTACTGTACTGGTCTGTATTTGAAAACCCTCCTATAATACAGAAATGCAAACTTTATCTGCAGTGGAATCTTTAAGAAGATTTAGGGCATTGCAGTCAATGGATGAATGAAGAAAGGAAGTGAGAATTAAGCCAGTCAAAAAACTAATCTCATGAAAATGAGCCACTTTGATTCAGCTCACATATTCTACATGTGCTGTGTGATACAGACTGCTGTAGTTTCCTTATTGCCCTCTATATATTTGTAGGGTGAAAACTACAATTGTGATTTTTTAAATTTTTTTTTTTAAAAGAAATATGTTAGTAACATTGCTGCATTTTCCGAGTCTCTTGTGTAATAAAGCAGCAGTTAAACTGAATCTTGTTCTATTTTGGGAAGGAATTGAGTGGCTTTCTCCTATTCATTTCAGTCAAGAGACTTTGATCTGGAAAGGGGAGGGGAAAGCTATTCCGAGTTTCTAAATGATGGAAATAAAAGTTGTAAGTAAAAGAAATGCTATTAATAGTGTATTCTTTGCACATCACTTTGCACACTGTTTTTCTTAGTGACTGGGAAGTGAAAGAAGTCTTACCAAGGGATGATGCAGAGCAACATGAGAAATGATACTTCAGTATTAGCCTCATTGTGATACAGTCCCACTGTCAGACTAAGAAATTTAGTAAGCCTTTTTTTTTGTTAAGTAATGTAAGTTAAGTAATACAGCAACAGCTAGCTTAGAAGTTCTGCAAATGCTCTTCAAACAGTTGCTGATCATGTAAAACTTGCTTCCTTTTTCAAAGATTTCTGTCAAGAGTTTCACAGTTGACTTCTGTCAGAAATTTTCTCACCTTCCCCTGTCACTGAACAGCTATATTTTTCCATCTGAGAGAGCCGTTGTATTTCTTGTTTGTGAAGAGGGCAGCTGGCTTCACAGGCACTTTCTGGGCTGCTTCATCTTCTAACAGGAAAGAACATACTACATAGCTTGTTACCTGCTTCCTGTGTTTGGTATGTCTGTGGGTTTTTTTGATAGAGTTCATACAATAGGTGGTATTTGTCAGCTCACTTCTGTTACTCGGGAAAGTTAAAAATGATTCCTGGTTGATTCCTCTGCGGCTGGTTGTCCTGCATAGGCACCTGTCATCTTGGAGCTGTACAGCTTTGTTGGTAGATGGGGATTAAAAATTACAACTTCATTTGCTTCTTTGAATACTAACTTGTGAGTCCAGCATTGATCAATTTACCCTGGTGTACTCATACTCTAGAACAGACTTGTTTTACTTTGACATGCCCTTTCCTGCACTGAACCAGGAATGTGGGAAGCTGTGTGTTTTAACTGTTTTATTCTTCTTTGGTGTACATTTTAACAAATGATGAGTCTCTTTCTTCTAACTGATTTTAGCCAGAGATTCTTAAATTACTCTTAGACCTCTTGGGTGTTACTTCCCTTCCTTCATTTAGTTAGTCACTTGCTTTTTTTTCTGAAGGGGAAAATCTTGTCTTGGCTGCCAGTGTTGTGTCTCCCTTCTTCTCTTGCACTGGCCACCTCCCAGTAAAGTTCCTTTGAATGAAATGCATATTCTGTACCTTATAACGGAAGAAATCTTCATTAGGGACAAGCAGTTTCTTTTTGAAGAGAGCTGTTAAGTCAGTCATTTGCCTTCTTTCTCGGAGCTAGCCATAATTCACTACCAGTGCAGTATTCCTGTTGCCAGTTATCTACAAGAAGTTCTTTGGCTTTGAAGGCCAAGCTGAAAAGCTGAACCAGAACTTGAAAGAATGCTACATAACATTTTCCATAGGAGAAAGGTAATGGACCTTACATGCCATTGAGGCCTTATTCTACAGCTAGCTATTAAAAATGCTAAGAACAGGATAAACATCTGAGAAGATTTAGATCAGTATCTTCAGCACCTCTGTGAAGACCTAAATGGAACTGGCTTAGTGTTGGAGCTGGCATCTGTAACCTTGATGTGGGCCACGCAGAAGAGACACGTTACATGCAGGTTATTAATGTAGTACAGTAGTGCTGGTTTCTCTTACCATAATATGTACTGAGTGACCTAAATATGAAGAGAGAGTTTCATGCTGCTTGCGCTGCACTGTTACCTTTTTCTCCAAGAAAAGGCATTGCCAGTAATACAAGCTGAGATTTATGTCTGTTTGAATAGAATCAATCAACAGAATGGTGGCTGAAATGAGAATTACAGGAAACCTGAACATTTAAATTGCTTTCTTTTGCACCTGTACAGTTTTCTGATTCTGTTTTCAGTGATGTGCACTCTCCTTCCTTTCTTTAATATATGTGATGTTAAATCTAATCTGGTCAAACTGAACAGGTGTCATATGGTATCTTGTCAAATGTAATCTATGGCAGTGGAAGAAAACTTCATCTACTCAGGCTTCTTTGCATGTGTGGTTTACTGATAAATCATCATCATGATAAATCAGAGTTTCTTTGTTTCCTTTAGGAAGTAGCTCCTTAAAGGCCCAAGAAGCTAAAAATTGAGAAAACAGACTGTAGTTCTGACTGCCAAATCTTCCTGTAATGTGTGAATGTATTTATACTCTGCCTCAAGAGAAAAGTCAAAGCAGAATTAATTGCACTTCCAAGATACAATTCAGATTGGTCATATATATTAATGTTCTTACTGCTCTGTATGACTTTCAGGGTAAGAATGGTACAGTACTGAGCCTAGAAAAACTTGTATGTGCGATGGGATCTTGAAATGAGCTACAAAAGAGGCTCTGTAGATGCCTTTTAAGCCTTTCCAGTAGAAATATCTTCTTATCTTTGGATATAGTTTAAATTTCTTACTCATGTTAGACCACATTCTCTTTGCATTTATTCATCTGATCCGTACTGGTGAGTGCTTTGCCAGCCTAGCATGTGCTCACAGCTCCGTATGCTCTCAATGTAGTCTGACATGTCTTGTGTGCCTCTAAGTGCACTTTTTGTGTGCTGCTAAGTGTGATGAAAACAATTGTCATCTTGCGATTTGTAACAGAAATGTTGGTCTTTTTAATCGTCTGTGTGCCTGAATTACCGGGTGTGAGGCAGTATCCTGTGTATTTTGTTGTGGCAGCTCTTTATGTGCAGCAATTCCCGCTGCTTTTGGTTCAAGCTGTTTGTATAGAACTGTTGTTTGGGCCTTTAAAAGGACAAAAAAGAAGTGTTCTTGCAAACCATTCATAAATTACCACCTGATCGTAAGATGATCATAAGATCAAACTAACCCAAGATAAAAATAAAATGTAGTTAAATCAGTCATTCATGTCTTGGAACAAAGCTGTAATTCAGTTTTTGACCATTCTTCTGGGAGTAATGTAACATTTGAGTCGTGACAGAAAAGGGCAGTTCAGCTGAGAAGTGCATGCCTGGAAGCTTCTTCCTTCATAATTATTCCCTGTTGATGGTTTGGAAAAAAAACATTAAAAAAAATCAGAGCTAAGGGGAACAATCCCAGGTGCATGTCTTTCTACAGTGTGTGTGTGTATGTATATCTTAGACTCCAGTGGATGGGAGGGTGTTAAAGGACTTTTTCTGTAATTGCAAGTGCTGTATCAGCCACTGAATTCTCTTACTGTTTCCTAGCCATTAGAAGCAGTTATGGTTCAAGTCTGGACTACAGGACTTGTCAGACCATAGCAGAGATGACAATTTAATCTCTTAATCCTTCTTGCTCTTTAGACTTTCTCAGAAGAAACCTGAGAAGAAGTCCATCCCCATAGTGGTGGCTTTCTCCTGTTATGGTGGACTAAATGCTTCTGCTATAGCTGCCTCCAGGTAGGCTCCTCTGTCATCCTCTGCATACCCTTGCAAATGCTCCATTCTTTCCCCTGTTGTCAGCTCCTTTGTTTTTATAAATGCATTTCGCTGCTCCCAGAAGTAGTGGTAGTTAAACTGGAATTGGTCAGGTGCTCTGTTAAGGGCCCAGGTCTAGTTCTTTTGTGGAGGATCCATGATTGTACAATTGTGGTTTTAGCAGAAAGCAGCCACTAACTCTTCTCTCTCCCCTGTTTGGTGTTTTTTTTTTTTTTTTTTTCCTCTTGGTACAGTGCACGTGGTGTATGTGCTTGATAACTTGATTGCTTTTTGTACTTTTCTCTGCCCTTTCTTATGCAAAATAACCCTCTGACATATTCACCCAGTGGAATGCTTATTGTGGCCACTTTTACTTACACTCAGGTAGCACTTTCTGCAAGAAACACTCTAGAGCTCTTTGTGTTTGCCATTATTAACAAGAGAGAATAGCTTAGCTTTGGAGAAGGCATTTCCTGGCATCTGTTAAAATGGGAGTGTTGAGGGATTACAAATGTGTACTCTGAAGTATAAAAGTACGTTTATTCTTTGAGTAGTAATACAGAAACTTGGCTGATTTTTATGTTAGCAGTAAGTGTGAAACCCTGTCGAAGACACCCGCATAAAGACGGGTGGGTCTGTACTTAGGTTAAGCTGATTAGTATCACTATAAATTTTAGCCAAACTTCACGTACCTTTCAACCTTGTTTTGCTGGAAGATCATTTTGCAGGCAGATCTGCTTGGCAAACCAAGCTGAACTTTTTAGATCATTCTCAATTAAAATACTCTTTTGCATTACCTCACTTGGGAAAAAGTTAAGCTCTTGAAGTCAGTGTTCCACCCTTTTCTCTCTCAGGAATCCAAACCACAGTGTTAGTGCATTGGAGATGACAGTGTTTGGTAAAGGCTGTCACTAGGTTATTCTCTCTTTTGAAGAGTCTGACTTGTACAGATCTAGGGAAATTAGTTAGACTTTGAGCTGGGTTGGCAGTTGTTATACATCATATAGCTTGCATTCAGAATACACTGAATCTATAATGTCTTGATCTATGTATAATGTGTGGTAGTGATACCATAGCTTTGCCAGAACTCTTGTTGTTTTTACCGGTTTTATGAGTGAGTGCTGTTTTCCAGGATATTTGGAACAACCTCAGAATGTCTTAGAAAGATTGGATATATATTATAGGATGGAAATGGTCTTTGGGGTTAGTCCCATGTCTGGCATTTCACACTGGCCTGTTACTGGATATTTCAAAAGGAAATGAGAAATGGGAAATGCTTGCAAAGAACAAAAAGCCAACTTGCCTTTTGACGGAAAAAGTTTCTCCAAATGACATAGTAGCTAATTTGCATCCTGCAGCATAAGATTACATTCATACATTTTCTCTCTCTTCTTTAACTGTTAATATTACTTATCTAAATGCTTATCCTTTAAGCAACCTTACTAAACATCTTAATTCTCTAATATCTTGATAAGTGAGTTCTGTATTTTACCTTTATGTATTAAAAAACAGCCAACCAAACAAAAATCTCTAGCAGTTTAGGTTTAGTGTCTAGTAATTCCACTTGCTGTTTGGCTTTGGAAATCAGCAGTCTAGGTTTAAATCATCCTTTAAAATATTACAGCGATTACCTATTAGAATTTTCATCTTGTCCTCATTCTTACTTGTTTGGAGAAGTTGTCTTAATTCATTCACTGGACTATTATGAATTATATTGTGCTTTGGGAGATCAGGTTTCTCAGATCTGCATCTAGATCCAGTAAGGGTCTGAGAGAAGCACTGTGGTTTCTAGTAATTATTTATTCTTGAGCAGTGGAAATCGTTTATGTACGACAATGTAAATTACTAGTTGCTTGTTCAGTTTCAATTGCCTGAAAATGGGTAATCCCTGGTAAACATAACACATTTCTTACAGCAGTCTTTTGCTAAACTGATGTTCTGGTTTCAGCATGAACTAGAATTCATACATGGATTAGTTCTTTTATACTTTGCTCGTGTCGATTTTTATCATATCTGTGGGCATCGCTGTGTGTGTATTTTTCCACCCCTGTGGTGAAGCTGTTTTGAGGGAAGCTATGCTGATACATAGAAACTTAAAAGAGCTCAGGAAGAGAGGTGGTTTAGTAAGAATCAGGGTGAATAACACAGTCAATGCATTGACTTTGAACTTTTTGGCAAAGTTCCCACTGAAGTGATTATATGCTCCTGCATTGTCCCTTAGCAGCAGGAAATCCTATCTGCCTTTGCCTGAAGCTCAACTAAATTGCACAAAAGGATGGAATAGATTTTGCTTTTTAGTGTAGATGATGGTGTACAGCTAAGCAGAGCTGGGTTCTGAACCTTAACCTGGACAACATGCTGAACAAAGCACTTTGTCAATCCAGACAATGAACAGGAAAATCTAGCTGGCCAAGCTTTGGTTTATGTCAATAAATTTTTCTGCATTTTCTGGTTTAATGATATGCAGGGTTTTGCCTTACGAAAATCAATCACTCATTTCACACACGCACACAAAATAATTAAAAAAATCTCTCTTAAGTAATTTAGGCTCTTTTGACCTACAAAACTATTCAGAAAACAGATCATAATGCACCGCTCTTGGTGAACTTGTTCCTGGAGTAATTAAATCAAAATTTGACCACTGTTAAATTCAGACAACTTTATATGCTACAAAGGCTGGTTCTGAATGTTAATACACTTGGAGTGAACTCTTTAGCTCAGAAATATTATGATGAAGAGAAGTAGTTTAAAAGGGATGTCAAGAGGGAAGTGTTCCAAAATACTAAAATATTTAAAACTGAAGAAAATTTTTATAAGAGAAAAGACAGACCTGCATACAGCTGAATTGGTATTTATGCTTTTTATGTCCAAGGACCTTGAAATGGATAAAGCAAGAGAGCTAAGAAAGCGATTTAGAGGTTCATAAAAAGGTTTAGATTGCTGCTACCTGCTGAGGTGTAAAATGTTCAAACACCTACAAAATCTTTGATGTTTGAGTACCACATACATAAGTATGTACCTTTCTGTGTCTGTAACTAGTGATTTCATGCTATCTATTGTAGCAGTCCTGCTACCATGACTCTTTGTTTCTGTAAAATAAATCATGGAAGTGACTTAGCTGTCAGTGTAGCTAGCATCGGGATAGGAAGGCTTCCACTCACGTCCTCTCAACACAGTGTGGGCAGGTGTCTGCTTAACTCCCAATATGCCTGTGTTCAGACAGGTACAATGCTCAGACTGAGATGGGATTTAGAATAGCTGTCCTCTTCATGTATTAAATGTCTTAATTTTTAAAGATTTTGCCACATATTCTAAGTCTCTCTCCCCTTTTTCTCCATCCAGGAGGCTGAACAGAGTTGACCAGAACACTGTCGTGGAAATTATTACTCATTTTCATTATAGGTCCCAGGTCATTGGCAATTGATGGCTCTTACCACTTGCTGTGAAACTTTGATGCTCCTGTCTTCTTGGTTTCAGAGCTTGATTGTGGAAAGTCACCACAGTTGGCCTGCAGTATTGTCTAGCAACATTAATTAACAAATGGCTGATAATCTCAGTTATTTGCCATGTTGAGAGATTAGAGCCCTACTGGTGGAGCTAAAGCAAAAGATTATGTTGCTTAGGAAATTGAAAAAGAAGGAAAATAAAATAGACCCCTAGAATAGTGTCTATAAACAGTAGGTGTGAGAGTGGCTATGTTTATAAACTGCAATATGGCACTTCCCATTTTGGATAGGTAACAACAGTTTTGTCCTTGATTCTCTGTAGGCACTGTGTTACACTTGACTTCTATAGTTCAGGTAGATAATAAAACATATTAGGATTGCTGAGAAAATTCTAAAAACATTTTGCTTTCCTTTATGAGCAGAAAAATGTGAGTTCAGGTGCTTGGCTAAAGAAGTTTGTGCTTATTTAGAATCCATAAATAAAAAAAGCTATGTGCTTCTTTGTGCTGCATTATGGATTGTCTTTACTATATAACTATTTTTCCATACAAACTTATTACTAAAGCTTTGATGTCAGTGTTTTACGTATGCTTTATTGCAAATATTTTCATGTTTCCTTTTTCTTTTCCCTTTCATCAGACATTTGCTGACCAGGTATTTGGTATCCTCAGCTGGACAATTCCCATTGCTGTAGCCTTTTCTTGTTTTGGTGGCCTTAATGCTTCAATTCTAGCATCATCAAGGTATTTGGCAAATGTTCAGAAGTATCTTTACATGTTACTGTTATGTTCATCTATTATGAGAGTGACAAAAATACTTTTGTAATTGAAACTACAATGAATAGCCACAATAGAATATACCTACACAAATAAACATACACCCTTAACACTGCCTTACTTCCCCAAAGTGTTCCCGGCCGTATGCAGAGCACAATTAAAGATCAAATGCATATTGTCTGTGTGGCGAGTCCTCAGGCCTTCTGATTATTTAGATTCAGTTGTCTTCCATTTTACTTGATACAATAATTCTAGCAAGTTCTTGTTTTTAAATGTATTTAGTTAAAACTTAATGACTTTTTAAAATAAATCCTTAAAATATTTTTTTTCCAAGTAAAAAATTTTAAAAGTTACTACTGCTATTACACTGAAGTCAAAAAGCTTAGGATACAGTACAGAAGATTTGGATTATGGATATGACTGGTGAAAATTTTAAATACATTTATTCAGGCATTTCAAGATCCTTCCTGTCCATTGAATGTAAGCGCAATGCTCTGTACTGAGAACAAATAGGAACATGATCTGGTGAAGAAGTCAGTATGGAACAGTTTGCAGTTGATAATAAAATTATGGTTTTGTTTTTTGCTTATGTGTTGAGTGACCTCTTTTTAGAGACTTGGCAATCTCTTCTGGTTGGCATTGAAAACGATTCTGCTATAAGCTGGAATGTTTTCTGCACTTGCTTTTAGCAATTTTAAACCAACAAAAATTTAGTTCAGTTACTGTAGATGCTTCCTTGGTTTACCTCTAGGACTGTTGTGTTGGGTTTTGTTGTTGTTGTTTTTAAATGGGAGTTAACAGAATGTTTCTAAAAGCATGTGTATCTCTTAATGGTTATTGTACCATACAAGAAGGTTTGATTCCATGTTCCAGTTTAAAGGATGGAAATTCAGTGATGTAAATAATTATTTTGACTAGTATTTTGACTCTGATTTTCTTAATACATTCTCTGTCACCACTGGCCTCAACATCTGTTTTCTGCTTACTTTTTTTTTTCCAGGCTATTTTTTGTAGGCTCTCGAGAAGGTCACCTCCCTGATCTGTTGTCCATGATCCATGTAGAGAGGTTCACACCTGTGCCAGCACTACTTTTCAATGTAAGTTAGTGCTTTGCTTTTCATCTGTTTACATGTGAAGATATTAAATAATTAAAGGAAAAGTTTAAAAAAAATTGTAGGAGAGAACTTCAGATATACTGTCATTGAGGTGATTTCTGCGTGTGGTTTTTGAGGCATAAAATCATGCCAAACACCAAGGAGTAGAAGGTGTTACTTTAGAGGCAAAAAGCAGCATAAACACTAAGTTTTAAACCTCAGGTTTTCATCTCACTCTTGTTCTTTTCTCACAGTGTGCTATGACCCTTGTTTACCTGGCTGTGGAAGATGTCTTCAAGCTTATTAATTACTTCAGTTTCAGTTACTGGTTTTTTGTTGGTCTCTCTATTGCTGGGCAATTATACCTACGTTGGAAGGAACCAGATCGACCCAGGCCTCTTAAGGTAATATTTACTGAATACAGAATTGTTTCACATCTCTGGCTTCCACATAATGTAAAAGTACTGCCTAAAATCTGGACAATACATGTTAAGTTTAAAAGTTACATATTGATCAGGACATGAAACATGGCTTCTGTGTTATATTGTACCATGAGAGCTAGCAGCTTGCCTGCTAGATAAGAATAAGCAATTGTTGTAGTAGTATATTCTGCTATTGTATGTTACTTCAGTCTTTAGCCCTTCCATCAACTGGAAAATGTCTTGATGGACTAATGTAGAAGTTAGCCTTTTTTTCTTGGATTAGAAATCTCCAATTAGCAATGCTTACATTAATTCTGTCAATTCTGATGGTGTTTCAGTTCAGTAACAGATCCTCTTATCAATTTCTTGTACTTTGATAGGCTACATGAAAAACTCATTCTTGTTTCCTGAGTTTTACTGGATTTGTCTAAAACCACTTCATGCTGCCATACAGTTTCAACTGATTACTTTTACAATACTTGATTACTTTTGCAATTTTTAGCAGCAGTTCTGTTCAAGAATAGCTCTGCAATTTGCTTACGTTTCCAAATAGCCAGATGTCTAAGAAGAGCAGATAATTTCACAAAGTGGGATTGAAGAGGGAAAAGTCTGTAACTGTCACCAAAATATTTGTAACTGTACATAACAAATATTTCACTAACATTCTGTTCTCTTTTTCTGTCACCAGCTGAGTGTGGCCTTCCCAATAATATTCTGCATATGCACGGTATTTCTGGTGGTGGTGCCACTCTATAGTGATACTATCAATTCACTGATTGGAATTGCCATTGCTTTATCTGGGATTCCAGTCTTTTTCTTGGGAGTCTATTTACCTGCATCAAGGAGACCTCAGTTTATCAACAAGATGTTAGGTAAGTTTCTTTGTAGATGGAGATGTTGTTAGGAAAGAGGAGAATTAAGTAAGTGAATCTCAGTTTGTTGATGACAAGGGTTTTGTGACCCCAGCCAGCAACTAAGTACCCACAGAGCTGGTCACTCACCTACACTCCCCAGCCGGATGAGGGACAGAATAGGAAGAACAAAGGTGAGAAGACTTGTTGGTCAAGATAAAGACAGTTCATTAAGTGAAGAGGGGAGAAACCCCTGCTGCTGCAAAGGCAATCACCACCTCCCACAAGCAGACTGATGTACAACTGATCTCCAAGCAGCAGCCACCTTGGAAAACACCCTCTCACATGCACACACTTCTTCCTCTGCCTGTTTTTATTGCTGAGCGTGACATCGTAAGGCATGAAATATCCCTTTGCCTGCTTTGTATCAGCTCTTCTGGACGTCTCCTCTCCAATCTACATGCCCATTTCCATCAGGCTGGTTGCAGAGAGGGGAGAGTGGAACAGGGAGGGGAAGCGCCTTGATACTGTGTAAACACTGTTCAGCAATAACCAAAACGTGTGTTAGCAACCCTGCTTGAGCCACAAATCCAAACCACAGCACCAGGTGGGCTGCTGTGAAGAATGTTAACTGAACCCCAGCCAGACCTCCTAAAGGAGTAAACTTTTTTTTTTAATTCATGTCTTTACACACAGATTTTATTTCCTGTATATTTGGAATACCACCCTCTTTCTACAGAGTTTGTCCTCAGTTTTTATACATTTCTCTTTAATGAAGTATGTGTAAAGTCTTTTTCATAAGCAAGGTTGATAACTGTAAAAGGGCTGGACATTCTTGGTAATGCAAGCTAACTGTCATGCTTTACTGAATCAGTTGTTTGAAGATGGATATATTTTGTGGCAGTCACAGGTAGAATTTTTCCTTCTCTAGAACTGCTGCAGTTAAAAGGAAACCTTTTTTCTCCAGCAGTGCACTGTTGCCATTGTTACTACGTGAGAAAACCATGATGAGGAATGTGGAAAGTTTTATAGCATAGTCTTAGAATGCAACAGAATGTGATGCCGCAGCAGCTAGCAAATATGTAAATACTTATTAGTCTTGTCATTTTACTGTAAGCTGTTCTCTTTTTTGTTTACCTGTTTTACACTTAATCATAGAGAAAAGAGACTGTTATCTCAGTTATTTTGCAGGGTGCTTAAGAAATAAAACACCCTAGGATATTAACAGAACAGTTTTAAACATTACCTGTTTAAAAAGAAAAAAGGTGGAATACACTTTTTGTATTAACTTTTGTTTTCCTTAAGAGAAGTAAGGCAGCATTCCTGAGAATGAACTTTTCTTAGTCAGATGTCTGTTGTGTCATTAAGGAGTCCAGGTAAGTGGCTGCTCTGACTGATCTCCATTTCCCCTGCAGATGCAGTCACACGGAACATGCAGCTGCTCTGTTACTGTGTTTTAACAGAGATGGACACAAATGAAGAAAAGAAGTTAGAAATCAAGTCCAACTAAAATTTCAAAGCCATTACAAGAAAAAGGAGAGAGGACAAAACAATTACAACAACAAAAGGGAAGAGATGGAACTGGAAAAAAAAAAAAAACAACCCAACAAAAAACCCAGAACTGTTTCCAGTGGTCTTTCAGAAACACTGAAAATGTCTTGCAGTTGGATTCCTACCTAGGTGATGACACATCACCCTCCTAAACTGTGGCATACTTTCAGGGCACGTTTTCATTGGATAATGATTACCTGTTCATTTCAGGCACACAAGCTATGTGTCAGTACTGTTCCTTCTTCAGAATTGGTATTAAAATGGTAAGAGCTAATGGATCAAATTAGGTTTCTGCAGAACCTGGTGGTGAAGTAATGCATTTTTAAGTTAGGCTGAAAACTACTTTGACTCAAAAGACCAAAAGTCATTTCCAGCTTAATTCTGCTGGATGTTTGCATGAAATGATTTGCTGTGCTATCTCACTTCTTATCCCAGAAGACAACTTGTCACAACAACCTACCTAATTTGTCATTATTAGCAGAAAAATGAATAAAGTTGTGCTACATTATTTAAAGACTGAACCAACCTTTCTTCCTTTAAGTATTTTGTGATATCTGACTGTGGCAAGAATTTAATCAACAAAACACTTTAGAACTAAGATTGGATTAACATCTGATGATTCTTTTCTGTTAGCTTGTTAGTCAACTTCTGATGGACTTTATGAAACCTTCAAAATTAAAATGTACATTTTGAAGCTTTTAAGCATTTGTTTCTGAACTGTTTCAGTGAACACACATTAGCAGTGTTACCTCCGCAGTTAGAAAATTCCCTTTCTAAATTTTGGTGCTATTCACTGGAAAATGACCATGCAAAAACCACTTTTTATCTTCTATAGCATAAGTTAAGTTATGGAACAACAACTCCATCTTGAAAGCTAAGTAGCAGGGACAAGAAATAGGAATAAAACCAGAAAAATTAAAATGTCATAGTATTGCAATACAGACTGGTGTTAAGGAGCAGTATTTGTAATTCCAAAGCTGTAAACATCACAACACTCCGATATTGAATTTTGGTGCAGCAAAAGACAAGATGAAGCCAGCCTGGGTGGCTAGCAAGAGTGATGCATACTTCAAAAACATACCAAAATTTTGTTCCCTGAGCAAGGTGATCTTCAATACAAAGCTACAGATAATGGCAAAGGGTAGTAAATGGTGAACTGACATAAAAGAGTCTTGGGCTACCTTTATGAAGCAGCCCTGGGATTTAATATTGTTAAATTCTAGCTAAGGAATTTTGTGCACAGTTGGTACATAAACATGTATTTTAGTATTCAATGAAACTTATAATTTAGCTTTAATCTTGTATAGGATTAGACACTGAATTCAGTGTAAGTTGAGACATCTGTCCAGTAGGCAAGCATGGCTTTAACAGCCTAGGGTTGTGACAGAGATTAACAGCCACATTACCCTTTCCATAAACATGAAGAAAAAAGATTGTGCCTCCACTACCTTGACAACACCAGGCAGAACTAATTGACCTAAAGTCCTTGCTGCAACCTACAGCTCATGAAGGACATTAATACAATGTTAGATCAGCTATTTGTTAATACTCTGCATGTCCAAACAGGGAAGATTAAATTGTTTTTAAAATGTATGAATGCAAGTTAAAATGCTGACATGGCTTCAGCTATCCGAACCCCTATGAACTTGAAATGACTCAGGAAAACTTAGTCAAAACTGATTTATTTACAATTTAAATGCACATATATTGTTCTACTCCAATAGCAACATTACTGGAGAAAGATACCCAGCAACAAAATGGACAGGTCAAGGCATTCCCTATGCTCAAACACTTGTAAAGACAGTAAGTTGAAACAGAGGAACAAATACAGTAGAAAGCACCAGGACAAGGTGCCTTTTTCCAGGCCTTCAACTTGCCCTCACTGCAGACATGTTGATCTTCTTGTGAAACCTGACACGTTAGACATGACCAGAAGGGCTGCTGCCAACAGCACCTCCATACCTAATGTGAAGGTACTGTCTGTACAGGTACAAATGCTTGGGCTTGCAGCTTACATTAAAAAAAAATAAATAAAAATTCCTTCCAAACCTCAGCATCCGAGAATGGACAGAAAAATGTATGTTAAAGATTCACACCCAGCTGTTTAGTATCTACCAGCTGAAACTGGCTGCTCAGACAGTAACAGCTCAGAGTGTAAGTTTTATGTTTTGGTGGTTTTTTTTTAAGTGCAACATTCCTGGGAACAGCTGTCTGGATTTTCAGTTCTACAGCAACAGCAGGAGTTCATCTTCAGTATGCATTTCACCTTCAAAACAAGGCTGTTAGTCAGAATCCAAATCCTGGACCTCATCGTATCCAAATTCCTGTAGAACCTCCTGTCGGTACTTGTTCCATGTTCTTCTCCTGTAACATTGGTCCTCATCACTGAGGCTATCTTCGGACTCTAAAGAAACAGCATCAACACTTTCAGATAACTCTTTAAAAATAAGGGCTAAAGTTAATCAGACTATTTTAAGCTTCTTGAGTAATTATCAGATACAAAGTCTGAACAACTATATTAGGTGGGGCTTGAACTGGGGAGTTAAAGCAGAGGCAGAGTTACACAAGCAGATGGAACCAAGTCACCTGTTCCTTCTCAAAATAAGCAATCTTTTGCAATTGCAGCAGCCTGAAATGAAATTCTTAATTGTGACTTTGCAAAATTACTAAGACCCTTTGTAGTTCCAAGACAGACAATCCCTCTCTAAGCAGATTTAACTCATTCTAAGAGCAGAACACTACCCCAGCAATGCTGTGAAAGCAGATGATATTTAAAACAGTCATACCCTCTTCTCCATCACCATCTTCCTCAGGTAAGAATTCATCTTCATCAGGATAATCATTACGCCAGTTATTTTCATCATTTTCATCATCTTCATCTTCATATATTTCCCCTGGAACATGATCATCATCTACCTGCATGTCAACAGAAAATGTAACATTCTCTGTAAATACAGACACTTGGCCTGAAGCTTTTTTTTTTTTTTTTTTTCCCCCCTTTCTAGTGGCCTATGCAATACGGGCCAGATCAGAAAAAGCCAAGAGATAGTTACTGACTACGTGCCTAAGTAATTCTGCAGTTGCACAAAGTACACTGCAGAAAAATTTGTGTTGTCAGTATATTTACTGTAACACAGCCATCTGATTTAGGTGAAACAAAGTCATGTGTTTGTGTGTTCCACTTCAGCATTTAAATGATAAGGTTACATCTACATTAATCCTACTCACTTCAGCAGTAGTGTAATAGATCAAAGAAAAGAAAATTTAGCTTCAGGTTCCCACTCTGCAAGTCCATCGATCCCAGTATCTACAAAATGACAGACTAAAGCTTACATTTAACTTCCTAACTCCACAGTCGCTGAAGGACAATTTCATCGCAAGAAAATAGCTCCTATTAAGATGAAAATCAAGTTCTCAAATATTGAAAAAGTGTGAATTTCTTGAGTTTACATTCACATGCCAATATTTATTTGGCAATTTGAAGACAGACAATTTAATTCTGAGTACATGACCTCTATCTCTCCAGTTTTCATTGGGTATCATAATCTTGAATCAACAGTAAGCTGCAGGAACACAGGACTGGCAGTTACAAAGAGCCTAACACAGAAGTCACTGAGTGTACGTGTAGTATCTCCAAGGATCTTTCATGGCAGCTTTTGATGATAGGGCTGATGTGTATCTGTGACCTTTGTATTGAAGAAGGATCTGTTTTCCCACACCCTTACCAGTTCATATTCTTCTCTATAGGGCTGTACAGAAAGGATATTTTGGATCCAACCAGGGGCTGATGTCTCCATATAGTAGATATCATAAACATACTCATTGTCTTTCTCACGCTGTTCTTTTTTACCATCTTCAGAAACATTTAAGCGCTCACGGATCATCTCTACTGCATTGCAAAGAATCACATCTGGGTCAGCATTCTGCTGAGAAAAAAAATAAAATAAAATCTTATTTCCACTGAAGCCATGTACACAAAGTCTCAGTTCCAGACAAGAGTTTTCTTTGTAGACAGTAGCCAACAGGTAGCTAAGGATGATGTTCTGAACTCTTAGACCAAAATAAGCTGCTATTTAGAAAATTAGTGGTCTAGAACAGAAAGACACCAGAAAAAGTTTCCAATTACTGTGGTACTGTGCAGACATGCCTTGTTTCAGATAAAATCTTCTGGGACAAGCTCATTAGGAACTACTGAAGGGGATGTGACTAATCCCATAGAACTGTTCATCTGGTTTTGATGACATGTTGGGTTGAAAAGACAAGTTTTTAAGACAGGCCATGCTCCGTAGAGCACGCTGCAGGAAAGCTGTGCGTACAGTAGCGTGGATAATATGCAAGCAAATTACAGTATACAAAGCATGCAGGAGAAACAAGGAAAATGTGACATATTAACAGCAAAAGGTTGACCAGGCCCTACAGACAGGCTTTTTATTTCCTTTGTCTCCTCACTTCAGTGTTAACACAGAAGAAATTTCTTCATGCATTCTCCTTCCTAATAAATCAGTTGCAATGTATTTGCTTTATTGACTTGTACAGCCAGGTTTTTGCTGCCAATTTTTCTCTGCTAGAAAAAGCTTTTCAGAATATCTTGTCCAATCCACAGCAGTGTCTCCTGAACTACTAAAAGAATTCTGAGAAACTGCTACAGGCAAGTATTTCATTCACTTCTAAATACTTACAGAATGAAAAAGAAAGCTTACTTCTTGCTTTCAGCACTTACTGCTGGTTCTCAAAGAGTAAGAGGAAAATTCTGATGCTACCTACCTGTTTAATTTCTGGTTTTCTGTTCAGCAAAGTGATAGATAACAGTTAATCAACATATCTCAAATGCCTCTTTGAACTGTTTGCTTAATAGAAAGTGAAATTCATCCTTAAGTTTGATGGCATCTCCTTTTCATATGATTATAAGTTTCTGATATAAAAATCTTAACACTCTGTGTGCAGAAAGCCTACAAAGAAGGAAGAGTTTCTTCATACTTAAAATTATGCTAGATATTGTGCAGATATTCCTCCAGCTGAAAAGACACTTAATGCACAACACCAATGAAAACAAGACATAGAGTCTTAAGCAGCCTGGCAAATACCTAGAGTTCTGCTAAAACTAAAATACACAATAAAAACCTTATATTGGAATTATGGGAAGGGAAGGTGCATTTGTTGGGGGGTGAGAAGACAATGAATTCTATTTTTTTCTTTTCTATGTACAAGTTAATCAAAAACATCAGACAGCTAAACATAAGCATTTATACATCAGAACAGGGTACAGAAAAAACAGGGTGGTAGAAGCCCTTCCTGTAGCAGCCAGCTCCACACTGCTGGCTGTCTAAACTTTAGTGCACTTAAAGATCCTTTTGAAGGCTACTCACTGTACAGTACTTGCAAATATCTAGTTAAAGCTCCCATTAAATGGTGGGATACTTACAATGCAAAAAAAAACAACCCCTCCTGCAGCAGCTTGCCCACATGTACCAGTCAACACTGATACAAAAGTACTTTAAGTACACTAAATTTGCTGACCTGTGGGTTTGCAGCTGCTACAATGGAGTCTCCCACCATCTCCTCTTCTTGTTCAATATCAAACAGCTGGAATTTCCCACAGCAGTCCGCACACTTATCAATAGTGTCACTCTCCTTTTGTGAAATATCATCTGTTGCTTCAGAATCTGATCTGTCACCAGCAGTCGATGCCTCGCCATTTGTGACAGGAGCAAGTGTTTCAGCACAGCTAGGTCGATGGCTGGCTATCACACGATAACGGTTCTCCTTCCTTTGCACTTCCTTGGAAGATCGGAGTTTCTGAATGATTTGCTGGGTGATTCCGATAGGGGGTCGCAGGCTCCGATCTGCTTTATCTCGAGTGATCACTTCTTGAACGTATTTCTGAACTGGTTCATTCTGGGTAGAACAAAAAGCAGGTGGAATGTAATGACACCATCAACAAAGTAAATCATACTCCTTCCCTAGAAATAATAACTACTATTACTGGTGCATCCTGTGGGAGGATTGCAGTACTAACGTGCCTCACAAAACACTCAAGTAACTTCTGCTACTGCCTTAAGCAACACCTGGGGGAAAAAAAAAGTATTAAGATACTCGTGATCCTCCTAAACTTGAGATATAATATCCTTTACAGTCTCCTGTGAAGATCAGTTCCCAAGAAAGACCAGTTTCATTGAATTTAAAAGGCTGTACAGTGCATGGAAGTTAGGCTTCACTTGTTGGCTATTCTGTAGTGAAGAACAGTCTGTTCAGTATAGAAAAGTGAGTGTTGAACACAACTCTTCAGGGTGTTCACTCCCTGCTGCGTGGCCGGCCGGTCAGACCGCAGGGAAGCGAAGGCCGCGGATCAGGGTTTAAAAGGCGAGGGCCGCATCTCGCACCGAGACGCTGCTCTCCAGGCTACCCGCAAGAACTTCGCATCCACAAGGGACCCGAAGAGACCCGCAGACACCCGCAGAGACCCGCGTGGAGTGGCGCTGTACACCTGCAGAGGGCCGGCTTCTTTCAAAAGCCCCATCGGGAGCACAGCAAAGCGCCCCGGCCTCGACCTGCTCCGGCCTACACCGGTCCC